>BQNB010009712.1:0-86022 GCA_026074375.1 Tanacetum coccineum
TTGAAATTGTTTCCTCGATTATATCCTTGAGGTTGGCTAAACCGGTTTTGATTATTTTGCACATTTGGTTGAGCAAAACCCGGTGGTCGAATCTGATTAGCCACACTCGGAGGACGATAACCGGAATTACCCTGATTGTAGTTAACCGCGGCTGCTGAAATGTATCCTTGAATATTATCCCGAAATTCTAGGAAAGTATTGCCATCGGCGGCGAGACACTAATAATAAGGATGAGCACCACTGCAAGTAACATAAATTTCCTCAACGGCTTTTACGGAAGCTAGAGGCGGGGTTGCTTGAAATTGTTTGAGAATATCGGTCATGGCGGTAGTCACAACACTTGTTTGCTGATTTACTGCATGAGCAAGTTTGGCTATCTCAGAGGAAGAAGAAGAATTAACATCACTTGATTTCACTTGAGAAACAATCGATTTGTTTCATAAATTGGGGACCTTGGATTTGTTTTCGATAATCGTCAACACATCTTGAGTACGTCTTTCCAAAAGATTGCCACCGACAGCAGAATTCAATGAATCTTGGTCGGCTGGGTTTAAGGCATTATAAAAGGTATCAAGTTGATGAAATTCGGTAAAACCATGATGAGGGCATGCACGAAGGAGATCTTTGTAACGGTCCCATGCCTTATGAAACGATTCATCAAAACGTTGTTGAAAGTTGGAAATTTCATTTCGGAGATTTGTTGTTCTTGAGGGAGGAAAGAATTCATTGATGAATTTGGAAACAAGATATTCCCAAGTGAGAATAGAACGAGGAGGTTCTTTTTTGAGCCAACGACGAGCTGCCCCCGCAAGAGAGAATGGAAAAAGCATAAGCTTAATCGTTGAATTAGGCACATCCATGTATTTTATTTTGGAAGTTATTTTGTTAAACCAGCGAATGTGATCATGAGGATTGTCTTTCTCAAGTCCGAAGAATTAGTCCGAAGTCATCATATTAATGAGACTATGCTTGAGCTCGAAATGCTCAGCAAGAATTGGTGGAACCACGATTGCCTCTGCATAACCCTCGGTGGGTGCACGGAGCAATTCCGCCATACTACGTTGATCGGCCATCGTATCTATGGGAGATTCTTCAAGAGAAAAAGGTTGTTTTGAACGTCTACGGTTACGACGTTTTAGATTTGAAGTAGTTGGATTAGGAGAAGATTCACCTACTAGATTCGAAGAAGAGCGAGTGCGCATGCACTAAATACAAGAACAACACAATATTTTTGGTAACCGGATGTTAAAAGTCCACGGTAGCTCTTTAAAATACGCACAAGAGAGCGGAAGGAATTAGCACGCCAAAACGATTTAAAAGCGTTCTTCCTTTTTGGGCGATGTTCCTTGGATCAAGCCCGCCTTATAACCTCCTTATAGTTTGTAATTCAAAGGTGAGCCGATTCTAACAATTAACCTCACAGATTGTTTTGTTGTTTTTTGATTTTTTTGATACTTTCAATACTTTAGGAAAAGTATTGTTGGTATGTTTTTTAATTTTTAATAATAAAAAATATTCACAAACGGAAAATGATAACTTCACGAGGAAGGGTCTTCAAAAACTAATCTTCAAACGAAACACGAATATCGTATCACACCTCCCCGGCAGCGGCGCCAAAAATTGAATCCTCTCACTTAATATATATAAATATATAATAAGGATAAGATCAATAATAGAGAGATAAGTATTCCAAGAGGCTTTTAAAAGAGATTTACTTTTATCTAAAGTAAATCCCAAAAAAAACCTTCTCGGGTCGTGTCCCAACGAGGCATGAATTGAAAATCGAGGTTACGTTCGTGATCGCGCGTTTGAATGGTCAAAGATTTTTGATTTGGGATTCTAATTCTAATAAATAATATGCAAAGACAAGTAAAGGAAACCTAAAAACGAAAGCAATTAAAGAAAAACATGAAAAATGATAACAGGATCCTAATCCCGTTCTTTAAAAACTTAAAATCTAAAATTTTAACCCTACGAATGCAAAATTAATTTTTAACAGACCTAAATGATATAAAAAAATTTCTAAAAAAGAATTATATTTTTTTGACTTTTTAATAATTTTTTATGAATTAAAAACTGATTTACACTAAATAAAAGATTAAAAATAGTAAACTAATTTAGAAAATCTAAAAAATTTATGAAAAGTTCTTTGGACAGTGATGAACCTAGGAAAAATAAAATGGTCTAAACAGCTTAATGAAATAAGCCAGAAATAAGCTAAATAAGCTGTTAAGCTTAATGGGCTAAAAAGATGTTAAATAAATAATTTGTGCAAAGTAAAATGGAAAAGACCCAAGGGCGCAAGTGATAGTGTGTGTTGTGTGTTATAAAGGATGAGTGGGTAAAGGTCAGGGGTTCGAGCCTTGCTCACCCCTGACTTCCCTACTCTTTTTTTTTGAAAATCTGCTTTTTGAAAAAGCTTTACAAGACTAAAATAAGCAATTTTTGAAAAACAACTTTTTATAAAAACTTTAAAATAAGCTAGAAATAAGCCAAAACAGTTTAAACTTAAAACGCTTAACACTAAACTGACTTGACTTTTTAAAACTAAATAAGCTACCTAAAAGACCAATAAACTCAAACAGCTAATGTACTATCCCTAATAAGCACTAGTGAACTAAAATAAGCTACTCCTAATAAGCCATAAGCTCTAAATTCCTAATTAGCTTTTTAGCTAAAACTGTTTGGTATAAGGGGGCACTTTCTAGCTTTTTTTAGCTAGAAAATGGATTCATGGCTTTGAGACTTGCAAAACCTTAAAAAAATTCTAAGCTAAAAGTAATAAAAAGCTTAAATAAGCTCTACCCTAAGATAAATAAGCTAAAAGGGCTTAAAACTAACCTAGTAAGCAGGATTAAACTTAAATAAGGCAAAAAGCAAATAAGCTTTTTGCCAAAAGTTTTGACTAAACAGCCTATAGGACACTTTTTGAACTTATTTTCAAGCTACTTAATGGATCCTTATGGCTTAAGGGTTTATACCATAATGAAGCTTATACAATAAGCTACAATAATCATCAATCAAAAAACATTTTGAAAATGAAAAAGTACCTTGAACTTAGAAAATGAAATTAAGAAAACTATGACAGTTTTTAAACTAAAACACAAATGCAAATGCACATTTACTAAAGCTATTCTACTACATTCCTAAGCATAAAACAAGCATAAACAACAATTAACAACCACTTTTGAACTTTGAATCAAATAAGCTGATATAAAGGAAATAAGTTACACAGATTCAAACCACAACTACTAAACACTTTGAAAAAGAGTTTAAGACTTTTAAAACTTTTAAAAACTGACTCATGGACTAGGTTTAGACTTGTTAAAACTAGTTTGAAAGCCAAAAGGAATAAGACAGTACTAACTCATGGTTAGTACTGCTAGTTCCAAACACCATTTAAGTTTCCAAATTTCATTTTTAAGCTTAAACAGGTTAAGAACACTTAAGAAAAAACAACTCAAAAAGGCTTGTACAAGTTTGCTAGGTGACCCAAATGGTTTTTAACTAAATTTGACCCACTTTACACCCTTTGCCAAACACCCCTTTAAGCTTGAAAAACACTTTTTAAAGCTGGTTTATAAAGATTTAAGAAAAATTATTGAAAAACAGATATCAACCAAGCAATATTAAGCAAAAGTAAACACAATTCAACCACAAATAAGCACTTAGAATAAGCAAACAAGAATTAAGCAGTTTAAGCTAAAAATGGACAGTTTAACATAAAAACTTAAATAAATGACATAAAAGCAACAAACAAGCATAAACAAGCAATAAACAACATAAACAAGCAAGATTAAGCAGTAAATAAGCAATGCTACAGTAAATAAGCAAAAAATGAAAAAGTGTAAACTTACAAAGCCCTTGCTAAAAACAGGGCAAATAAGCTTACAAGAAGCTGATCTACAAGCTCTAGCTTGTCAAACACAAGCTAGTGTGGTCTATAAGCTCTTCCCTTGCTAGCTTATCTTCCAATTGCTGAGGAAATTTAAGGGGTGATTGTTTTTGTGATTTTTTAGATTTTTAGACAGAAAAGTAAACAAATGTTTATATAAGCTTTTAATGAATAAAAAGCTTATACAAGAGCTTAAAAACAGTATTTAAAAGACAATTAAACTTAAATGACAATATTTAAAGGAAAGCTGAAAATTTCATTAACTTGAAAAAAGGATTACAATGCAATAATTTAAATGACAAAAAAAAATTAAATGACAAGTAATTAAAGGACAGTATTAAAATTGGACAAACTTTGTTAATACAAGACTGGACTTAACAAAATTCGACTCCAGAAAATGAACTACAATGGCTTACATTTATACTAAAAATCTTTACAGCTTGTGGTCTTCATGTGTGCTTGTTTTCTGAGAGGGTCAAAAACTTAATCTCGGCCATCCATTATGAGTGTTGCCTAAGTCCAATGATCTCATCCCTTCATTCTTTATCTTCTATCTTAGAGGAATGAGGTATTTAAGGATTTACAAGGTGGGATTGACTTATGTGAAGTGGGGTAGAGGGGGAGGGTGATGTTTTTGTTGTGGGGTGAAGGAAGTTTGTTTGTATACTGCAGGGGTGACAGACACACGAATTGTGTGAGGGATGATGAATAGTAAGGCGGGAAATTTTGTTTTGAGTGACTAGGTGAAAGTTTGTGGGAATTTGGCAAAACTGGCCCTTCATTTTGTTATATGTGTTTGCACCCACAGTCCTTGATGGTGTAAATGAATTTGTGGGTTGACAACATTGGCCCCTGAATTTGATATATGTTATTGCATGGCTCGTCCTTGTGGTGAAATAAACTTAACAGCCTATTCGTTAAGTGGGGCTGGGCTGTTAAGTTTATTGGTTTGGGCTTGCCTTTGTTTTTGGGCCACGTTTGTTATAGAAGGGAAATAGGCCCATTTATTTGTATTAGTCCTCATATAATACGTTAATGGGCTGACCCAGCCCATTAGATGGGTACGGGTGGGCCCATAAAGTATTTCTTCGATATCGGCTTTGGCTTTGACCTTGACTTTGTCGGGGTTGACTTTGACTTTGGATTTTTTAGATTTTGACTTTGATTTTGACTTTGTCTTTTTCACGCTCTTCCATTCCTTGCTTAGTTTTGCCGTTTTTGGCTTCGTTTTTGTCCTTTTTTTAGATATCTGTTTCCTGCACAATATAAGTAAAAAACATACACATACAATGTATTTTTGGTACGTTATTGGTCATTTAAGTCCATTTTTAACGGAAAATGGTATGTGTAATTAAGCACATACCAGTGTATAATGTACTTCGACTTATGGGCTTCATCCATTATCAAGGTTCTTACATCACCCTTCAAAGGGACCTATATTCGATCCAAGTAATACAACGCTCCATCACTTCTACATTCCATTCGTTCATCCATTCCTCGTTGCATTTCTGCCGGCTCATCAGATGCACTCTTCTGAGCGGAGTAGTATCTTTTCCTGTACTCGCTGGAAGGGTCATATTCATAGCTCGAATTTCTTAGGTTTCACTCTCTCTTTCTACTCAGTGCAATCAGCTATTATATTTTCCTTACAGGATGGAGCGAATTTTGCAATTCATTTTAGTCGCTGAATTAGCTGCTATCCAAGTGACGCTGACAGCATGTTCAGTCCTTTTGGATAAAGATGTGTTTGGATATTATGATCTGTATATATGGCACTATGGTCCTATACAAATAATGTTTCCAAATCTTAAGTGCAAACATAACCGCACCCAATTCCAAATCATGGGTGGTGTAATTCTTCTCATGGATCTTTAACTGCCTAGATGCATATGCTATCACTTTACCTCTCTGCATCAACACACAACCTAGTCCTAAGCTGGACGCATCACAATATACCAGAAAGTCTTCTGGTCCCTCTAGTAGAGCTAGAATAGGTGCATTACACAACTTGTCCTTCAAAGTTTGAAATGCCCTTTCTTGCTCCTCACCTCAATCAAATGTCTTACACTTCTGAGTCAAGATGGTCAAGGATTTAGCAATCTTAGAAAAGTTCTCTATGAACCGACGATAATACATTGCCAAACCTAAAATGAACGAACTTCGGACAGAGTTCTAGGGGCTTCCTAATTCTTAACAACTTTAATCTTACTAGGGTCTACATGGATACCATCTCCATTAATCACATGACCAAGAAACGTATTCTTTTCTCGCATCCAGAATTCGAACTTGGAAAACTTCGCATTAAGTTTCTCTTCCTTGAGCATTCTAAGGACTAACCCTACGGGTGCACTTTCTTGATCTTACTGGGGTCTTAGAGTATTGCAAGATATCCATCAATGAACATTTCACAATAACTTGTCTAGATAAGGCCTATACACTTAGTTCATCAGATCCATAAATACCGCCAGTGCGTTAGTCAGACCAAAGGGCATTATTGTGAACTCAAAATGTCCATAACGAGTTCTAAACATAGTCTTTGGAATGTCATCCTCATGCACTCTCAGTTGGTGGTATCGACCTAAGATGTATCTTTGAGAAAGTAATTTGATCCTTGAAGGGTGATCAATCAGGTCGTTTTACTTGGGAGTGGATAACGGTTCTAATGGTCAACTTGTTAAGCTCTCTATAATCAATGCACCATTTTAAAGGAACCCCCCCCACCCCAAAAAGAATTTTTATTTCTTCTTAACAAATAATATCGGTGCTCCTCAGGGCGACGAGCTTGGTTAAATGAAACCCTTGTCCTGAAGTTCTTTGATTTGACCCGACAAATCCATTTTAGAAGGTGCCAATCGATATGGAGATTTCGCAACCGGTTTTGCTCCAGGGATTAACTCAATACGAAATTTGATTTCTCGAATTAGTGGTAATCCTGACAAATCATCCGGAAATACCTCGGGAAAGTCTATAACCACAACAATCTCTTCTTATTTTTTCTCCTTGGCCTTAACACCAATTAGATGTCTCATTTTCTCTTCCGGTCTTTCTCCTATAACTCTAAGTACTTGGGGTCTTTGTAGGGGTATTTTTCTACCACACACTCAGTGAAAATTATTTCAACCTTATAGTTGGACAACCAATCCATTCCTATAATCACATTAAAACTCTCGCTTCCAAATGGTATCAAATTAATATCAAACATATGACCTTTTATTTCTAGTTTGCAACTCTTAATAACTTTATCAATCTCTACTAGACTGCCGCTAGCTGATCAATCTCTACAGGCAATCTAATTCACTGGGCTTATGCCTAACAGAGGTATGAAAGTAGTGGAAACGAAACTATAGTCGGCATCAGAATCGAATAGAGTTGTAGCATAGTGATCGTTTAAAGTGAACGTACCAGTCATGATGTTTGGGTCCTGGCGAGCCTCCTTTGCTCCCAGCATAAACGCCCTTTCACGTGCCTGGTTACCGTTGTTCCCATAACCTTGTTCCCTCTTAGACCTAGTATTATGTGAAGTGATGGTCATTAAGACTTTCGAACCTTGTAATTATCTAGTGTATGTTCCTGGGAATTCTATAATGCTAATTGGGCCTAGTTACGGGCTTTAAGCCCATTAGATAGCAAGCCCGGCCTTGGAAGCTCACTTAAACCCAAGGTCGGCCCATGTACACAACTATATAAAGCCCTCTCCAAGTGTAGAGAGGGCGTTGCTCCATTTTTTCTCTTTTAGTGAAGTAACCATTTTCTTTGTTTTACTTTCTCTCTCAACAACCTCTCTCTCTCTCTCTCTCTAATCTACAAGCAATTTGTGTGTTCTTGATTGTGAATTGATAAGCTAACATGTGGTATCAAGAGCTCAAGGTTGTCTAGTGGTTTTGATTTACTCATCTTTGCTTACTCTAGCTTAATTCGTCCTTGGTTTTCTTCTTTTTAGCTATGTTTTTTTCCTTTTACTTTTTTTATTCTTTAGCTTGTTCAAGACCTAGCTCTCTAGCTTATTGTGTTCTTATAAGTTGCGTATTTGGAATCATACATAATTTATTGGGTTTTTCCTTTTGTTCAGAAATCTTGGTTTAATCGCATAGGAATTCACAAGGTTTAAGGATCTTGTTTGTCTAAGTCAGATAACTTGGCTTTTATTTGTTTAAAGGTGTTATTAGCTTTGCCTCGTAAGGTTTCATAGCTTATTAGGTTTAGTTATAGCTTTATTTTTGCTCATTCGAAAGTTTTTCTAGCTTATGTTATGTTTTATGTTCTAAGTAGCGGTTTGAGTTAAGTTGGTATTTTTTTGGATTGTTTTCTAGTCGAATATAAGCCAAAGATCAAGCTTAGTACTAAGTTTTTGTTTCCTAGTCGTTTGTGGGAAAGAAAACAAAGGGTAAGAAAAGGACAGTCTTGTACTTGTTGATTGTGACAAGTAGAGGTTTGTCTCTTGTTGTGGCGGTTTGCTAATTAAAACCAAGTAGCAGTTTGGCCAAGGTTATGTAGCAGTTTGACGCAATTTGATAGCGGTTAAGGACAGGTCAAGTAGCGGTTTTCTATTTCTTGGTCCTTTTTCTAAATGTTACACTGCCATTTTTGAAACTCCATAACGGTTTGGCAAATCGTTCTAGGCAGCAGTTTGATAAACTGGTTATTATAGCGGTTTGATAAACTAAAATAAGTAGCAGTTTGATATTAAGCTGTGGTAGCGGTTTAAGATCTGTCGTAGCGGTTTGATTGAACTAATATAGTAGGCAACGGTTTGTCAAAGATAGTGGCGGTTTGTCATCAAACTTAGCCAGCGGTTTTCCAAGTTCAAGATCCAGCGGTTTGATTATTTTGTTAAGAAGCGGTTTGGTACTTATCCCAGCGGTTTGGTACATTGGATTAGGCAGCGGTTTGTCTTAATTCTGCAGCGGTTTGTTCATTTCCAAGGCAACGGTTTAGTAAAGTTTACTCCAACGGTTTAACCTACTCTTTTAGTAACCTGAATTTCAAATTTAGACTACTTTGGACTATAATTAACCTTGGACTTTGAACTTAAAACGTAAACTAATTACCAAACATCAAACCTTAACTTTAAACAATTATCAATTCACGGTTTCTTCTTGACTTTGTAAAATCTCATAGAAGTATATTCTTTCTGGTTTAAGTCAGAGAGGTGTTTTAAAAATCCAGATGCAAACCCAAGACTTACTCATTCAACTTCTTTAAGCAAATAATACATCAACTAAATCGATCCTATTTTTTTTATATTTCACATTACTTTTACCTATGTCGAACTCACAAGACATCGTATGCTTCTGGAGCAACAACGACTTGCAAACAACATTGATCCTTTGACATTCATGGAAAAATACTCAGACACCGTTTTCATCCCAGTTCAATATCATCACTTATTACCCACATACAACATCCACTACCCAACAACTATTTTGTCCCACAACCTTCATTCAACACGAACTACATGCAACAACCAATGCAGAATCTGGGTATTCAGATTATTGGAAATATGAATGGGCTTAGTGTTGTTTCGGAAACTGTAGATCAATATGGCAATGTAAATGTTGTAACAACACTGGCTGAGGGTAATGGTAATGGCATCAATGTTAATTCGATAAAGTGTTACAATTGTCGAGGAGAGGGTCATTATGCCAGCAACTGCACTGTAAAGCCAAGGAAACGGGATGCTGCTTATCTTCAGCAACAGCTGTCGATTTCTCAAGAGGAAGAAGCAGGGATCCAAAGTACTCAAGAGGAATCTAATTTCATGGCTACTGCAGGTGCTTGTGAGGAAATTGAGAGATCAAATGCGAACTGCACTGTAGAGAATAATTTGCAGCAAGCATCGACATCTGGTACTCAGACTGACAAAGCTCCCGTCTATGACTCAGACGGATCAGCTGAGATACAACTTCATGATAATTGCTATAATGATGAGATATTCAATATGTTTACTCAAGAGGTTCAGTTATTACTGAGCTAATCGACCTTTCCTAAACCACGCACACAAGTACCACTCATTGATAAGCTTGTATTTATGAGGTTTCTAGTATGAGACAAGGTGGGAATAGCTAGAAACAACATACCTGCAAATTTGAGGAAAACCGTGGTTTTATATGATTCATTATATAATAATTTAGCTACTGAAGTTGAGAAAGTCAACTCGGTCAATCGCAAGTGTGAGAGGGAGAACCACATGCAAATTTAACCACTGGCTTGCTAGATATTAAAAATCAAGAAACGTTTACTTAACTGTTTGAAAATTATGTCAAGAAAAAATACAACAAACTTGAAAGGTGTTATCAACAGTCTGTTTATTAAGAACAATGTCTTTCTAAAAAGATAAATGCACTTCATTTAAGTTCAGGTAAACAAATAACGGCTTTGAATGAGGAAATTTTAAATTTAAATAAACAGCTTTTGAAATGACAAAGTCAGTTGGTTTCTTCTTTCAGTTAGAAAAAGAAAAAAGGTTGAAAGTCTGATTTCAATAGGCGAAGGATGGGCTTCTTGATATAAACAAATTCAAAACTTGTATAATAAAGTAATGGATTTAGATAAAATTTTCGGTTAAAGGGTCAATCGATTCAAACCGATCTGCACATCTTTCACCTAAGCCAGACTCGTTTTACCACACTGAATAGAAAATGGCTTTAGGTTATCAAAATCCTTTTTATCTCAAGCAAGCTCAGCAAAAAACAATCAAAAGTTTTAATACTAATGGGAAAAATTTCTATTAGAAAAACATGATCCTCCCACTGTGTATGATTCGGAGGAGACACTGGAACTTGCTCAAAGCTTAAAAATGAAACAATTAAACAAAGAAATAAAACCAGCAAATTATACAAAGATTAATCATCTTTCGGTGGTTTCGTTTCTCAAACGGCCAAGTCACATGAAGAGTTATATCTTTCAAATGCTTTCAAAACGGCCAATGTTTCTAATTTAATTTTAATACCAAATGAAGAGTTTTCGGATGATATCACATGTGTTTGCACAAAATTTTTATTGAGGTAAAAAGCACCATGTGACTCTTCATCGTGTTTGTCAAACAAAAAATGAACTTTAGTTATACACAAGTTGGTGTCTTCCTGCTCACCAAGAGTTACACAAAAATTGTTAAAAAATTGAAATTTTACCTTATCGTTAACAAGTTATACTAGAGTGCAAATTTAGAAATACATTTTTGAAAGAAGCAGCCAAATTTGTTCAAGACTTCAAATCTCTTGCAAAATGAAGCTAATGAATCTCTTGCAAAGCACAAGGAATTAGAATTGGAAATTGAGCGTCTCTTGAGAGCAGTTGTTAGTCAGGATATTATGTCTATTATGCAAAATACATCTGTTGTAGATACATCAAATCTCCAAACTGAGCTTGAACGTACGAAAGAACGTTTTGAAAATTGTATCATTAAAAAGGAAAATGAGTATGCTAAACTTTGGGTAATGATTGGTACAAAAAATCTGGTGAAGAGTGCTAATATGTTAAAATTTTCCATACGTTAAGCTTACATCGACATAAAACAAAAAGAATCGAATGGTTTCAAGCTCAGTTGGGAGATCAAAAGGGTATAAATAAGGATACTCCATGTGTATTAAATTCCCTTGATCCTTTTTCTCAGAAACTAGAGAACGAGAACGTGGAATTAGAGTTTCAGATTAAGAATTATGCAAAAGGAGTTAATGCTCATTTTAGACTACATACAGAACTGTTTGAATCTATCAACTGTGACTCGGCTCATACCAAAGAATAATTGACATCTTTGCAAACAAAATTACAGACACGATTTATGAAAATGCTAGTAAGAGCCCAGTTAATTCAATAAGGTTTCTAAACAAAGTACACCACTCGGGGAGACGAAATGTGAGAATACTAAGTTTACAAGCAATCATCTTAGGAAAACCACCTTCTTCTTCTAGACCCAAACTGTATGATGTTACTCCTCTACCTAAATCTACGGCTATTTCCAAGGTTGGTGAGACGAATGCTTTGTCAAATCAAGTCACTTCAAACTCGGTTCCTTCCTCTCAAGAATTAAAAGTTATGGAAAATGATAATGTGATTGCCCCTGGAATGTTTAGGATTGATCCTCGTAAGACTTCTAGGAAAGTCAACTTTATGCCTAACAAACATGTAAAAGCAAGCATTAGGATAAAACCGATCACTGTTTCATAACCTCATGTCATCACTAAGAACGATGTAAATTCCAAAACAAATGGTTTCTCTCCTAAAGACGTTAAAAGCACTACTAGGACCAGAAGACCACAGCCTAGGAACAATCCTAAGAATGATAAGGTCCCTTCTAAGTCTAAAAGTAGTTGGCTCTCGAATAATTTTAGGTAAAATAGAAAAGGAAAAACCATAGGTAATTTATAGTCTTCTTCAATTTGGCAACTATGTCATTCTGAAGCACATAAAACATTGGCTTGCTATTCGGAATGCTAAATCTAAAGTTGTTTGTGCTATGTGTAAACAATGTTTAATTACTGTTAATCATGATGTTTGTGTGCTCAACTATGTGAATGACATGAATTCTCGTGCTCTCAATAAGAATTCAAATGTTGAAAATGTTGAAAATCAAAAGAAACATAGGCCAAAAGTCTGGAAACCTAAAAAGGCAGGGTCCAAAGAAAGACTTGCTTCACCTAAGCTTAGTACACCTAGATCTTTCCTTAGGTGGTCACCAACTGGAAGAATTTTTGACCTTAAAGGAAAGATAATTGCAACCAGTGAATCTGAGTGTCAATCTGACTGCTTTAAAGGTGATAACGCATGTACTTCTAAACCTTCGGAACCTACAAGCAAGCGGTTTCCAAATTCAACTTTCTCTATGAAAGGTCATCAAAATTGGTTTGATACTCTGCTAACTCCATTGCTTTCCGAGTATAAACCAAAGGACAAAGAAAATCATGGAGACAATGAATGCGACAGTTGATGAGCTTCTGCAATGGCTTATGTACACTTCAGTGCATAACTCGAGCTTCAAATAAAAGGGGAATGTATGATTCAGTGCACTTTACCTTCAAAAGAAGAGAAATCTTCTTGTCTTCAAAACTGTTGAACACAATTTTTAAAGAATTTTTCAAAAAGATTTTCAAAATCTTTCAAAATTCCATGTTCAACACTCCCACCTCACGTCGCTTTCAAAATTCGAATCATTCTTTATAAGTGGATCAATTTTTAAAGGGGGGCTTTTTGAAATCCAAGTTTTAATGGTTTTAGACACATCCTCTCATACCTTCTTTTGTGTGTCTAAAACATTACTCAACTGTAAATATATTTTATTAGAAAAACAAAATATAAAACCTATAAAACCTATAAAAGCAGAATACAAAATCAAAAAATTTCAAAACTTCAAAAATAATCTTCTTTGACATGTCTCTTGACAATCGATAACATTTGCGCACCTATAAATGATGATTAATATTAACACGGGTGAATAAATGAAGTTCGAGCGAGAGTTTCAAATGCTTTCAAAACATGTCTCTTCAAATTTTCTCTACGACTTCTAAGTAAATGTCAGCTTAGGACTCGGTCTCCAAAGAAAGGAAAATGATTTCATTTTATTAGATTATCTCGTTCCATTTATTCACTACACAACGGAATTTTCATCATGCTTCTCATACGGGATTGAGCAATGTCACTTAAAATTCAAAGTTTTGATATCGCACTAAAGAGAAGTACTAAGGAAATATTGTAATAATTAATTCGATACATACAACATCATTTTCTTGTTGGACATAATTTTTCAAGATATTTTCAAAAAGATAAATTTCAAATTCTTTCAAAATTGTGTGCTCAACAAACTCCCACTCTAAGTTTCACTTCATTCTATAATTGAGGGGGAGTATAATAATACAGTTCATTCTGCATGCACTCCTATTCTCCCAAGACTTAGTTAGGCTCATGTAAATTTCGAACATTAAATTGTTTTTAATTCATAATTGTCCAAAAATGTAACCACATATGAAATTTTTGAAGGGAGAACTAGTAGATTAATATGTGATCATTACCGGTATTTTAGAACGGATCGATCTTCATATCTATAAGTGCGTTCCCAAACCTCGCATGTGCAAAACCATCTTTAATAATATGGCTGCATATGTGAGGGGGCAATATTTTTGGTACTTCTGAAAACCTCTCACAATTGTATCTTAAATGATTTCTCAAGACTCGTTGATTGATTTTTTATTCTAATGGTTTTATGGAATCTTCATGGCAATACCCCACAAAGATGACACTCGTTGTTTCTCAAGGAGTTATTAGGCGGTTTAGGTTAGGTTTATTCGTTCCATGATCGCCAGAAATTGGATGGGATCTACCCAGGAAACTCTATTAGATAGAGTAGAAGTCCTAGGTATGATTGAAAAAAATAGTTAGTGAGAAGAATAAGTGTATAGTGCCGACTGAGATGGGATATTACTGGAACAAAACACTAAGGTACTAGTCATGAATTCTCGGGCAAGCACTGAAGGGGGGTGCGTGAAGAATGAAAAGAAATGTAGGATAACGGGTGTAAAGAATAAAAGCCCGCCATACAACAATAGGCAGGAGAAACCGGTGTCAACTACTTAATCTATCCGGTAATCACTTAGATGATTCTGATATTGAAGACTGTACATCATGGACCTAGTGATGCATGGAAAACCCTCCTAGCCACTCAACGATCTCTCAAAAGATTTTCTGTTTATTTCTCATGGAGCATCACACCTCTTTTATCAGTTGTTCACTCCGAGATCGTTGATATGAAAAGGTGACAGTCCTTCCAGCCTCTGTTTAACCAATTAACAACTGCTGTATGTTAGTGTCTAGCAGCCAACGAGATCCATTAAAAATCTCCACTAGGACCAAATTCAAATATACAAAATGTCGATCATCATATACAACATTTGGTATCAAAGAGTCCTAGCAATTTTCCTTGTTGATAACTACCAGAACATTAGAGTGATCCTCTTTAGTATTCACAGTGGCGATGGATATCCTTCTGGACCAACATTCAAGCAAGCTCTTCGGTAGGTGGCTTGCGAGGGATTCTATATGATATCAAGCTTGTGTCAACTGGATATCGGTTTTGGTCCAGTCCAGTATTTGAATTGATGACTCATTCAGATATATAGAAACTATCTGATTCACGCTTACGTGTTGTTGCCTTTGAGTCGCTCAGTAAGTGATTTGGCTAGTACAACTACGAAACACATATCAAGGAGATTCTTTTGAATTAATACCTGATCACAGGACAGTATTTATATCTGATTAACGGGGAACGGGTTATTAGAACAGTATTCCCGGACATAAGTGACAAAGACATGCGTTATGTTGTATATCACTAACCTATACTTGCAGGTTTCCTGACGGTAGCAGCTTCTAGTCCATGACGAGTCAAGATTCAAGACCTCATGCTCAATCGACAAAGATAAATTAATGATGAAAGTTCAAGTACATGTTTCTAAGTCTTCCGCAATCTCTGATGTACAAGCACTTCCTCAAAAGAATATCATCGACAAGATTACTTATGAAGTTCTAGTAATCATGCCAAAATAATGTTGAGGGAGATTGTTAGCAAGCTTTCAAGACCTTGAGCATGAGGGTGGCGACACAAGATCGCAAGGCGGCATAAAGATTCAAGGATAAAGATTTAAGAGATCTCAACAGTCAAGACAAATCAAGGCCAAAGACCACGATATCAGTATTTTGTCAAAGTATATCAAGTTAAAGATCAAGATCCACGATCACAAGCATGCAAAAGGAACTTCAAAAGAATTCCCAAGACAACAAGGTTCCAAGACTAAAGAACGAAACAAGAAGTGAAGCCTTATGCAATGACCACCCCTTAGGGGGAGATTGTTAGACCTAGTATTATGTGAAGTGATGGTCATTAAGACTCCCGAACCTTGTAATTGTCTAGTGTATGTTCTCGGGAATTCTATAATGCTAATTGGGCCTAGTTACGGGCTTTAAGCCCATTAGATAGCAAGCCCGGCCTTGGAAGCTCACTTAAACCCAAGGTCGGCCCATGTACACAACTATATAAAGCCCTCTCCAAGTGTGGAGAGGGTGTTGCTTCATTTTTTTCTCTTTTAGTGAAGTAACCATTTTCTTTGTTTTACTTTCTCTCTCTACAACCTCTCTCTCTAATCTACTAGCAATTTGTGTGTTCTTGATTGTGAATTAATAAGCTAACATTCCCCATTAATAGCAACAACTTCGTTTGAATAGTTTCCCCTGGCCTTTATGCTTGGTTCAACCTAGGACATGCTGCCTTAAAATGATCGTTTCCTTCACACTCATAACATGCTCCAGGAGTAGCAGTTTGGTTTCTAGCATCATGTGGAAAGTGGTAACATAAGCTTCACTCCTCAGCAATTTGAACAATTGTTGAAAAGTATGCAGTAAATGAACTCATTTAGTGTATAGGAAGAAATTGACCATCATCAGTTTGTAGCAGGTATTGCTTGTCTTAGTAGTCATTTAGATTTGCTAGAATTGTTAGAAGACTGGATGTATGATACTGGTGCCTTTGATCATATGACACCAGTAGAGGATAGTGTTTTTGACCCATATCAGTTAAAAATTAAACCACAAATAAAACTTCCTAATGGAAATAAGTCTGTAGTTTCACATGTGGGAAAAGTGAGACTGAATGGTATCCTATTAAAAGATGTGTTAGTGGTTCCATCTTTTAAGTTTAGCCTGTTGTCTGTACCAAAATTGACTGAGGATGTCAATGTGTGGTTTCATTTTACCCAAAGTTTTGTGTTGTTCAGGACTTGACAACAAGGAAGGTGACAGGGCTAGGTAGATTGAAGGAAGGCTTATATCATCTTGTCAATGTTCTAGCTGATAAGGTTGATAGTGTCTTTTCAAATTTGGTTAAGACTTATTTATAAACGTTTTATTTTTCTACTTTAAAAAATAAAAGTGTAAAAGACAGCTATGGTCCGTGGCATCATAAATTAGGATATGTATATGATGCGAAGTCTAAATCATGTATTGATAATTGTTTATCCCGTCCTATGGAAAAATTTACTAAGCTTCCTTATTCTTTGAGTGAGTCTCATAGTACTAGTGTTTTTGAGTTGATACACATCGACATATGGGGTTCTTACAAAGTACCAACAAATAAGAAGTTTAGGTATTTTTTGACTATAGTAGATGATTGTACCAGAGGGACTTGGGTATATTTGCTTGAACAGAAGTCTGATTCTTTTGAGGCCTTGAAGTCCTTTATTAAGTTTGTGGCTACTCAATTTGAAAAGAAAGTCAAAATTGTAAGATCGGATAATGCTCTTGAATTTGTTAAAGACCAATGTAGACCTTTTTTGATAATTCAGAGTATTTTTCATCAGATTTCTTATGTGGATAGACCACAACAAAATGGAAGAGTTAAAAGAAAGCATAGGCATATTTTGGATACTGCAAGAGCACTTAGGTTTCACTTAAAATTGCCACTTAAGTTTTGAGGCGACTGTTTCACTACTACCACTTATCTAATCAATAGACTTCCCTCTTTGGTTATTGGAAACATTACACCTTATGAAATTTTGCTTAAGAAAAAATAAGTCTATGATCATTTGAGAATGTTTAGATGTTTTGCTATGGTCAGCAATCCTTCAAGAACTGCAGACAAGTTTGATCCAAGAGGTGTACCTTGTGTTTTCTTGGATTATCCTTCCAATCAAAAAGGATAAAAATTCTAAAATCTTTTAACTCACTTCACTTTTGTGTCAAGGGATGTAGTTTTTCATGAAACTGTATTTCCTTATGCTGCAAATAGTATACATAATTTTTTAACTCCATTACCTACCTCAATTCTTTGTTTTTCCCAAGTCATAAATGATTATGAGGAGTTGTATTATGACCCTATAATACCTCCTAAGCAACCTCATACTTCAACAGTAAGTGATTTTGTACCTAACACAATTATCCAAACACCCTCTGCACCACTGCCAAAAACTGTCCAAACACCATCTGTAACCTAAACCACACAGACAAACTCACAAAAAAAAATACCAAATCAAGCTCCTTTACCAACAAGAAAATCCACTAGAACCACAACTGTTCCAACTAAACTCAAAGACTTTGTTATGTCCCATACTCCAAAAGCAAACCAAGTGTCCCAAACACCTCTTGTATGAGTTTTTCAAGATTTTGTAACTGCACTACTAGTTCAGAAGGATCATGTAAACTTCAAAGAAGCTGTTGCAGAACTTGGTTGGTGTACTACAATGGATGCTGAACTCAAAGCTCTAGAAGATAATGGTACTTGGAAGTTAACCTCATTGCATGCATGAAAGAAAGCTATTGGATCTCATTGGATTTTTAAGAAAAAACTCAAGGCAGATGGAACTGTGGATAGAAAAAAGGCTAGACTGGTTGTGCAAGGTAATAAATAGAGGCATGGAGTTGATTATCAAGAGACTTTTGCTCATGTAGCCAAGATGATGATTGTGAGATATTTATTAGTAGTTGCAGCTGTTAAAGGCTGGTTTACATGTCAAATGGATGTATCTAATGCCTTTCTTCATGGAGATTTACTTGAAGAGGTTTATATGAAACCTCCTCTAGGATACACTAGCAAGGGTAAGAATGTTAGTGCTGACACTAATCTTGATTCTCATCTAGTGTGTAAATTAAAAAAGTCTCTCTATGGCCTGAAACAAGCACCAAGACAACGTTTTTCTAAATTATCAACTACTTTGCTTGAATTTGGTTATACACAGTCAAAGATAAATGATTCATTGTTTGTTAAGAAGAAATGTGTCAGTTTTACTATTGTTCTTGTGTATGTAGATGATCCATTGATTACTGGTATGATGAATCACAAATTGGCAGTCTTAAAGCTCAACTTAGTTTTGTGTTTCATATGAAGGATTTGGGTGATTTGAGTTAGTTCTTAGGATTAGGAGTCTGCAAATCCTCTCAAGGTATTTTCATTTCTCAGCATAAGTACACCAAAGAAGTTATCAAATAAGGAGGTGTCTTGAACAACAAACCATACAAACTTCCTATGGAACCTAATATAAAGTTACAAGCTTATGTTGGCACCCCATTACAAGATGTTAGCCTTAATTATATTAAGTCAAACAAGAATGTTATCGGTCTTATAAAGTCAAATTGGGTCTTGTAAAGTAATAGGCTAGTCGGGTTCAACGGGCTTGGATTGTGATCTAATATTGTCCGTGTTTCGGGCTCAAAGCCTAAGATATGCCAAGCCCGGCCCAAGTAGAAAAGCCCATACGCCTACATGTTGGCTAGGGGTATAAAAGAAACCCTCTCCACACATGAAGAGGGTGTTGGTTGCATTTGTCTCACTTGTAACTCACTATTTTCTCTCTCTAATCTAATATTCTAAGTTTTCTTTCTTCCTTTCTTTTCTTTCTTATTTTCTGGCTCATCAAGGGCTTATTTGGGTTTGCTTATTGTTGTGTAATGGATTATATTGTGGATAACATGTGGTATCACTCGCCAAGGGGTGTTTAGTGTTGGATTTGTGGTTATAAGCTCATAATTCATGGCTTATTTGGATAATAAGCACACGTCTTTATAAGCTTTTGAGGTTTTAGTTTGTTAAGCTTCTCCATTTCTTAATCTACTCTTTCTAAAGCTTCTTAAGTAGCAATATCATATCCTAGATAAGCTTTAAGATTTTTCTTTAAGCTTATTACTTTCGGCTTATTTTTTTTTCTTTTTTTTCATCATTGTCATGGTTTGTTTTTTTCTCTTTCGTTTGATTTAGACAAGTCACAAGGGTCACGTCCCTTTTTTGTTTGTTCTTCAAACTAGGTTCTTAGTTTTCTTAACTTTTTTTGCAAATTTTCGAGCTTCTTCCTAGCTTATTTTGAGCTTATACCGAGCTTGTTTCAAGCTTATTTCGGGCTTATTTGTGAATTCTTTTATTTTTGTAGTCCCAAACCGGTTAAGTCAAGGGAACATAGATCCAATATTTTTGCTTCACAAGAAAAGGACTACTTGTTTTCTAGTAAAAGTGGTCCTCACTAGATAGTGACACCAAGCGAAATATGTATGTTTGTGTTTCAAGTGAAACATGCAGTATTGAGTTCAAGCGAAATATGTTGAATGTCAAGCGAAACATGTATTTTTGAGTTCAAGCGAAATATGTTGAATTTCAAGCGAAATATGCAAATTTAAGTTTAAGCGAAATGTGCAGTTTCCAGTATTCAAGCGGAATGTGTAATTTCTGAAGCGAAATATGTTATTTCCAAGCCAAGCGAAATATGCAAGAGTTTAAGCGAAACATGTCAACTTTAGTTTAACCAAATTTTTCTTTGCCTTGTTTTGGTCTTGTCTTGTTTGTAATGGCTTTGTTCATTCATGCTTTGTGATCTTGGTCTTGAGCCTTTATCTTTTTGACTTTGAGTTCTTGAGATCGTTATCTTGCATCATCTCCTTGACTTGAATCATCTTGATTTGACTTCCTTGATCATCTTGTGCTCTTGACCAACATGCTCATACTTATTACATTATTGTTTGACATATATGATTATAAGTCTAACAATCTCCCCCAATTGACGATTCTTTATTTTATTATGAGGCTCTTTGATGGTGGGGAAGATTAGAATCAACTATCTTGACGTTGAATGATTGACTTTGAAAGCTTGAGTATGAGCATGTGGTTTATGAATTTGAATTTACTGGAATGGGGCTGCAACACCGTCGTCTAAACCTGAAATAAGACAGTTCGCAATAAAAGATGAATTTGGCTTTGTCATTCATCTTGAGTTCGGTTGCATTAACCTCTGGTTTCCCGTTTTATAGTATAAATACTATACCTGTGATCAGGTATATTCAAAGAATCTCCTTTGACAGGTTACCAGCTCAATACGTAGTGATCTTCTAACACAGATGTATTAGATTCACCATGCTTGCATGTTCTCATTACCAGAACGTCCCAAAGCAGACAACACGATAAGATGAAATCGAATAGTTTACTATCTTTCTGATTTACGTCGTCAATTCATTTACTGGACCAAAATGGATATCTAGTTATCAACAAGCTTGGATTATATAGAATCTTGTGCAAGTCACCTACTAAGAGCTTGTTTGATGTTGGCTCAAAGCAGATTTCCTCTTCCTGTGAATACTTTAATATCACTCGATGTCTTGGAAAGATCTCAAGGATATGCGTAAGACTCTTTGTTTACAACTTGTGAACTCATATGGGTTCAAGCAAGAGTATTGACATAGTGCTAATGAGATTAAGAATTTGAATCTCTTCTGTGCTCTAGACCTCGTATTTGTGCACTTGGTTTTTAGTAATCGAATGGCTGGAGCAACTGCCACCTATTCAATATTAACCATCTCGGAGTGAGATGTACAATAGAAAACGTTTTATACTCCGTGACTAAATGAGACAAGTATCTTTTGAGAGAAACACGAATTGATGGGCAAGGGTCTGCATTGCATCACTAGTAGTCCATGACGCTTTCTTCAATATCAACAATACCTCATTGTGATTTTGATAGATTATGTATGACCACCGTTTTCATGCCTAATTTTTTTGAGGGCTCTGTTTTGTTCTCACCTTTATCCATACATTTTTTTCATTCTCCAACCCATCAATGCTTACCAAGACGTCCCATTACTCACACCTTTTGTGATTGATCCAGTGTTATCTCAATCTTAGTCCGGCCTTCTCCCTTATACACATTCATCTCCATTCATCCTAAGGACTGCTATTTCTAACTATGGATTGTCCTTGGGTAGATCCCCCCGGTTCTGGTTGGATCATAGGACTAATTCCTAACCTAACCACCTTATGACTTCAGAATCGTCGTGAAATTAATAGGTTGTTGGGTGTAGAGATCGAACCATAAAACCATTTTTTTAACATGTTATTTTCAAATACTCTTCCCCCTACACATGTGCACCGAGATTCGAAATTGTTTAGCACATGAAGGAAAGAGTTGCACTTAAAGTCTTAAAGATCACATTCTTCTATATCATATTTTAATTACAATTTTCTCCCCTTATTTTAAATAATAAAACACTTAGTATTTGAAATACCAATTGATTAAAATTTGACATGAAAAATTCCAAGAGGAGAAAATTTTAATTAAAATATGATATAGAAGAATGTGATCTTTAAGACTCTAAGTGCAACTCTTTCTTTCATGTGCTAAACAATTTCGAATCTCGGAGCACATGTGTAGGGGGAGTATTTGAAAATAACAATGTCAGAAAATAGTTTTATGGTTTGATCTCTACACCCAACAACCTATTAATTTCATGACGATTCTGAAGTCATAAGGTGGTTAGGTTAGGAATAAGTCCTATGATCCAAACAAAACCAGAGGGATCTACCCAAGGACACTCCATAGTTAGAAATAGTAGTCCTTAGGAATGAATGGAGAAGAATGTGTATAAGGGAAAAATGCCAACTAAGATTGAGCTAACACTGGAACAATCACAACAAGGTGTTAGTAATGACGTCTTGGTAAGCATTAAAGGGGTTAAAGAATTAAAAAGAAATGTATGGATAAAGGGTGAAAACAAAGCAGCCCTCCTCACAACTTAGGCAGAAACCGGGTCAATACATAATCTATCAAAATCACAATGATGATTGTTGATATTGAAGAAAGTCGTCATGGACCCAGTGATGCTATGCACAACCCTTCCCAGCCATTCGGGTTTTTCTCTCAAAAGAAACTTGTCTCATTTGTCACGAAGATACACACGTAATCTATTGACATCTTACTCCGAGATTGTTGATATTGAATAGGTGGCAGTCTGCTCCAGCCTCCGATTACTAAAACCAAAGTGCACAAATCGAGTCTAAGCTAGAAGAACAAATTAATAAATATCATTAGGAACACAATGTCAAAATACTCTTGTTGAACACCATAAAGTTCAAAGTTGGGAAACAAAGAGTCCTACGCAATAATCCTGAGATATTGGCCAAACATCCGAGTGATACTTTAAGTATTCACAGTGGAAGATGGAAATCCGTGCTATGAGCCAACATCAAACAACTCTTGGCAGGTGACTTGCAAGATTCTAAATAATCTAGAGCTTTAGATAACTGGATACAATTTTGGTCACAGTAAATAATTGACTAGTAAATCGGAAAGATTAGTAACTACCTGATTCACACTTACTGTGTTGTAAGCTTTGAGAAGTTCTGATAATGAGAACTAGCAAGATGGTGGGATCTAATACACCTGAGTTAGAAGATCCTACGTTTTGAGCTGAAAACCCTGTCAAGGAGATTCTTTGAATCTACCATAATCAACAGTATAGTATTTATACAATAAAACAGGAAACCGAAGGATTAATGCAACCGAAGTCAAGATGAATGGCAAGCCATATTCATCTTTTATTGCTACCTGTCTTATTTTCAGGTTAAGCGACGTGTTGCAGCCTCATTCCAGCGAAGTCGGATATCATAAACCACATTCTCATACTCATGCTATCAAAGTCATTCGTTCAACATCAAGATCGTTGATCAAACTTCCCCACCAACAAAGAGCCTCAAGTCAAATAAAGAATATCTATTTGGGGAAGAATATTAGACTATAATCACATATGTCAAACAAGAATGTAACAAGCTATGACATGTTGGTCAAGAGCACAAGTTGATCATGGAAGTCAAATCAAGATGATTCAAGTCTAGGAGATGATGCAAGATAACGATCTCAAGAACTCAAAGTCAAAAGATAAAGGCTCAAGATCAAGATCATAAAGCATGAATGAACAAAGCCATTACAAACAAGACAAGACCAAAACACGGCAAA
Source organism: Tanacetum coccineum (assembly GCA_026074375.1). Classification (NCBI taxonomy): domain Eukaryota; kingdom Viridiplantae; phylum Streptophyta; class Magnoliopsida; order Asterales; family Asteraceae; genus Tanacetum; species Tanacetum coccineum. The sequence continues at coordinate 23,638 of BQNB010009712.1, forward strand.
GCATAAACGTCAAAATTCATATCTTCAATGTTAGGGGAGATAATGATAAAACAAAGCAAACTCTTACAAGAATGTTATCAATGGTACGGAGGAGTTTGAAGAAAGAGACCTCAACATTGGGGGAGATTGTTAGCCTTAATTATATTAAGTCAAACAAGAATGTTATCGGTCTTATAAAGTCAAATTGGGTCTTGTAAAGTAATAAGCTAGTCGGGTTCAACGGGTTTGGATTGTAATCTAATATTGTTCGTGTTTCGGGCTCAAAGCCCAAGATATGCCAAGCCCGGCCCAAGTAGAAAAGCCCATACGCCTACATGTTGGCTAGGGGTATAAAAGAAACCCTCTCCACACATGGAGAGGGTGTTAATTGCATTTCTTATTTTTGTAATCCATTACTCTTCTCTCTAATCTAATCTTTCTTTCTTGTTTCTCTCTCTACTTTATCTCTCTAAGTTTTTTCTTATTTTCTAGCTTATTGGTAAAGATTAGTGTTGTGTAATGGATTATATTGTGGATAACACAAGATCTTGAAGTTTATAGAAGATTTATTATCAAGCTTATCTACTTACCTGTCACAAGGACAGATATATGTTATACAGTACAACTTCTTAGTCAATTTATACAATCCCCAGCCTCTGTTTATATGCAAGATATAAAGCATTTGCTGAGATACTTATTGAACTCACAAGGATAAGGAATTTTACTTGCCCATGATTCAGCTGTTTAGTTAAAGGCATGCTATGATTCAGACTGGGCTAGCTGTCCAATGACTAGAAGATCAACAAGAGGCTATTTTATTTTGCCAGATGATTCTCCAGTAAGCTGGAAGTCCAAGAAACAGGTTGTAGTGCCTAGATCATCAGCAGAGGCAGAGTACATGGCAATGGCATTGACTTGTTATGAAGTGACTTGGTTGGTTAGTTTACTTATGGATCTTGGTATAAAAGATCCAGAACCTGTAGACTTGTTTTGTGACAATCAAGCAGCATGGTACATAGCTGCAAACCCAATATTTCATGCAAGAACAAGGCACATTGAAGTAGACTATCATTATGTCAAAGATCAACTCAAGGCATGCAACAACAAACCTTCTTATGTTTACACAAAATCTCACTTGGCATATGTTTTTATCAAAGTGGTGACTATAGATCAACATACTAAACTCTTGTCTAAGTTACAAAAGACAAGGGATGTACAACTCTCAAATTCTATCAACTCTCAACTTGAGGGGGAGTGTACAAAAGACAAGGGATGGATTGTAATGTTTAGATTTCTAAGGGACTAAAGTTTTAACTTTTCTGTTATTTTTCTCTTTATATTTGTAAAGTCATTACATTTCATTATCAATATACACATTCACGGTGCAAAACGAAGTCGTTTTGACTTCGGGCCAACTGCTACAGTAACGGGCTCTCATTTTTGGGCCAGCCCGATTTTAGTTTTTTTTTTTAATTATTTTGTTTTTGTTTTTTTTAAATTTGTATGCACAAAATAGGAGGGAAAAAAAATTACAAAAGTTTCGATTTATTCAGATAAAAAAAATACCCGCAGAAACATCTTCGATACCTAATAACTTTAAAATAATCGATATAGTCACAAACGTACAACCCATTATATTAAAAAAAACCCATATAGCAAAAAAAAAACAACACTTTAAACATGAGGCCCAACACATAAGCCATATAAAAAAAATTATTACTAAAAATATACATATTTGTCGACAAACTAGCCTAAAATTCACATAAAATTTGGCCCAAAGTAAAAAAAAAAAAAAACTAGCCCAAAATTATTCTGAAATCTGGCCCAAAGTAAAAAAAAATACAAAACGGTCCCTCAACTTTTAACTATTTACGATTTTCTTACACAAAAAATCCCGTAAAAAAATTAACAAAAAAACACGGTCAAGTATTTAATGTTACAACTTTTTTAAATCATCGGCAAAAAAAAAGATATTCGAACCGACCAAAAGAAAATATTCGGGAAAAAATTAACCCGTCCCAACGCAAATTTTTTTTTCACGAATCGTACAAAAAAAGGAAATATCCTCACGGTGCAAAACGAAGTCGTTTTGACTTCGGGCCAACTGCTACAGTAACGGGCTCTCATTTTTGGGCCAGCCCGATTTTAGTTTTTTTTTTTTTTTAAATTATTTTGTTTTTGTTTTTTTTTTAAATTTGTATGCACAAAGTAGGAGGGAAAAAAATATTACAAAAGTTCCGATTTATTCAGATAAAAAAAAATACCCGCAGAAACATCTTCGATACCTAATAACTTTAAAATAATCGATATGATCACAAACGTACAACCCATTATATTAAAAAAAAAACCATATAACAAAAAAAACAACACTTTAAACATGAGGCCCAACACATATAAGCCATATAAAAAAAAATTATTACTAAAAATATACACATTTGTCGACAAACTAGCCTAAAATTCACATAAAATGTGGCCCAAAGTAAAAAAATTAAAGAACTAGCCCAAAATTATTCTGAAATCTGGCCCAAAGTAAAAAAAATACAAACTGCCCTCAACTTTTAACTATTTACGATTTTTCAACACAAAAAATCCCGTAAAAAAAGTTACAAAAAAACACTCAAGTTTTTTTAATGTTCACAACTTTTTACATTCATCGGCCCAAAAAAAAGATACCGAACCGACCCAAAAAAAAAAATAGTCGTGTAAAAAAAATTAACCTGTCCTCAACTCAAATTTATTTTTTCCCGAATCGAACAAAAAAAGGAAAAAAAAAAATCCAGGGAAAAAATAAAGTCGAAAAAAAAAAAAAAACCAAAAAAAGTCAAAAACTGCTCAAAAGTAAAAAAAATACAAACGGACCCTCACCTTTTCTAACTATTATGATTTTCTTACACAAATATTCCCGTAAAAAAATTTACAAAACCGTCCCAAAAAAAGAAAATATTCGGGAAAAAATTAGCCCGTCCCAACGCAAATTTTTTTTCCCCGAATCATACAAAAAAATAAAATATTAAAAATTAGCCCCGCCATAACGTATCGGCAAAAAAAAAACCCCCCCGAAACGTAAAAAAAATTATCCGGGAAAAAATTAGCTCCGCCGCAACGCGCGGGTTCTTTTGCTTGTTTTCAACAATTAATAAACAATGACTTTTCCTTCCATTTCGTTTCCTCTTCTCTAGAACTTCACATATATAGTATTTGGGATTCCTACATTTGATATCAAGAGCTAACCATGGGTAATTAGTTGCTTTGTTCTTGTGTTTCGTGTTTTTAAGCTTTTATGTCGAAATAAAAGAGTCTTTGGTTCGTATCAATTTCATGTCCACAAACAAATTTTAGAGCTTATCACCCTCAAACATTAATGTTTTAAGTTTATAAAGGTTTATAACTTGTTTGCTACATAAGAAAGATTCAAACTTAGGATTTCAAAGTTGATTTTTTTGCTTTTTTTTGCTGTTTTCTTCTCGGTATAAAAGCTAAACAAAAACGCATTCAAAATCGTTTCTAAACGTCAAAATCTTTCAAAGGTTGTATTTTTATGTTTCCTTAGTGTGTTCTAAACAAGTATTTTGCAAAAAGTTTCAAACTTTCCGAGTGAAAATTGTTGTTTTTGAGGTTATGTGGTTCGTGTTCATCAGTTGGTCAGGGGAGAGTAGGATTGTAATATTTGGTGAGTTAAGACTGAAAAGCAGCGAGTGTAACAAACCCCTTCTCAGCGAGTGTAGAGTTGTATTTTTAGGCGAGTGTAGACTGATCACATCGAGTGTAACAAGGCAAGTATAGATCTCATCACAACGAGTATAAATCATACAAGACATAAGCGAGTTAAAATTTCAAACGTCGTCATTTCCTAGCTTTGGTACCATGGTTTTTAAAAAAAAAACCTAAAGATAAGCTTGATATGTTTGACCCTTCTTATAGATAATTGACCTACATGTGATTGGTCATATGTTTTGTTCTCAAATCTGATTTGTGAGTTCATTTAAAAATCTCAAAGGACAACGAATGTAGAAACACATTTTTAGCGAGTATAGTTTAAAACTTCCAGCGAGTGTAGCATGAATGTTAGCTGAGTTTGCAGGCGAGTATAGCTATTTTATTCCAGCGAGTATAAACTTTAACAAAAGCAAAAGTAGCACAGCTTGCGGCGAGTGTAACCTTTGTGTTCAAAACGAGTATCGAAACCCTTATTCAACGAGTTTGAAAAGGAGTGTAGAAATTGTATTTTCAGGCGAGTCTGGATCAATATTACAATGAGTTGTTGGTTTTGGTGAGCCTAGAACATGATGAAGATAATCAATGCCTAGCTAATTACCAATTAAGATTATCGTATATCACTTGAAGTCGTGTAATCACTTTCAAATAAGATTATTCGACCCTACGTCTGGGTTACACGAATACCTCATTGGGATAAAACCAAGTGCTTATTCTTGTTTTAGGCACAAATCAAGAACCCTTCGCTTCTAAGTGTTTATTGTTTTCTGTGTCTCTTCGATGCAGTTGTGATATCCTATTTATAGGAGAAATACTCAAACCCTAGTTAATGGAATTATGAAAGATTATAAGAGATATAATCTCTTCCATAGTTAGCTTTCATAATTGTAAAAATTAGTGGTTGCATGACCAATTTAAACGTGGTCATTCAATGCAGTCAAACTTGTCACTTGAACAGGTCAAAGTTGTTACAAGTTAATAGAATTCATTTCAGGGAGGCCAATCCTTTAGTGCCCTGAACCATCAGCTAACTCACTAAAGAGTATACAAGCTGAAGGTTCAATACTAAAAAGACTCACTGATGAGTTAACCCGCTGAGGATACATCCCCTAATGGATTACTTCCTGATGGTATCCTTCAGCTTACTACTCAGGGAGTACAAAGCTGAAGCCATCAGACTGCTGAATACTATTCAGTGAGTGAACTCATTAAACCTAATCAGCGACCTGAATTCCCTTTTACCACTACCAGAGTCATGATGTTCAGTGACCTATAAGAGTACACTCTGTATCTTCAGTCTCATAACCCGGTATGAACTGAACCCACAATTTAACTAAATTTCCAACAATCCTCCCCAATTTAGTACAATTCCTTTGCATGGAAATTAAACAATTAACAAAACAAGTGCATAAATGAAAATATCATGAGGATTGAATTTCCATCTTAGTACATTACACGTTCAAATATTCGAGAATCAGGGTGTTTTAAGAATTGAACCCTTCAACCCATTTGAATACATGAAGATAAAATACACACAAGTTTTCAAATACTTAAAAAATCCTAACACTATACAAGTTATGTGTCCATATCCAATTCATAAATGTTATAAGAGCCAAAGTCCATGCTCCCTAAAGCGGCAAAACCTCAACATTTACATAGGTGGTTCCCCTTTATTCATGCTCCTGCTAAGCACTTTTTCAAAGAAATTAACCATTAAGAAGTAAGGTCTTCATCCTTCCTTTCAGCAGGTTCTAAGCACATCCTTGGGATGATATGTAAATACATGTGCTTTAGTCCACTAAAAGTTCATCTTTCCACATTGAACTCAGCTACCAAGTTTTCTCAGCGGAGAGTTGGGTGCCCTAGCATTCAATGACTTAGTTGGACTTTAAACCTATCCCTTCAGCAGACTTTACCCATTACAACAACTTTAAAACTAAGTCTCTACTAGCCAGGCCCTTGGTCAATATCACTATGTTTTGTTGAGAACTACAAACTCATAGATACCACCACCAAGTGTGATAAGCTCACGAATCATTGCTATGCTGACACCTAAGTAACTAGAGCTTCCCATTGTACATTTGGCTATAAGCCGGTCCAAAGTAGCAGACCTATCATAAAGAAAATATAGGAGTGCTATAGGTGTTGGACCATAATGGAATACTTAAGGATCAGGTGTCGCAACCATTCGCCGTCCTTACCAACAGCTGCTTTAGCTACAAATTCCAAAGCCAGTGTTGAGCTGTATGGCAAGTTTGCTTCTAGGAAGCCCCAAGAAATTACACCTCCCCCAAGAGAATAACCTAACCACTAGTAACGAATATCTTCAGTATTACTAGATCCCCAAATGCTTGCATCAGTGTATCTTTTCCAAAATCGAAGGATAATCAGTAATGACCAAACTATAATCTATGGTTTATCTTCAAGTACGTCAGTACCCCGCCGATACATTTTGGCTTGCCATGCGAGATTACTAAGGATTACTAGTATAGCTTGCTCAGTTTATCCCCATTGCAAAAGTAATATCAGCCTTGTTAAAGTCAGACATACATTAGGCAACCAATTACCCTAGAATACTTTAGTTGAGATACAACCTGACCATTATTAGGCCATCAACTTCTCACCTTGTATCCACAAATAGTCATAGAAGGTGCAATCCAAAGTAATTAATGTCTTCGGTACCTTCTTAATATATGAACTGAGAATTTTCTATTTTAAAGTAATTTCATGTTTAATCCTTATACCGAGGATAACACCAGCCTCCCCCCATTGATCATCCTAAAGATCACAGCCATCATTATATAAGGCAAATGGAATGACACCTTTACCAGTTTTCATCTAAGTTTGCTATATACACATTTGTCAGCTTGGAAAAGTAAATAACCCTTAGACAAAACCACATTCATCAAAACTATTTGATGTCAGTTGCTTAGGTTCCATACCTTCCCCCCCCCAACCCCCCCCCCACCCCCGCCCCCTCCACCTCCATCACCTTCAGTATCAGTGACATAAGAATCATAAATTTGACTTTACACAACCTTGTTTTCATGCAGTAAGAAACCCAAGGTTGGTTCATATAGTACCCTCCTCTGCCAATTCACACAGATCAAGAATTTCTCTTCCAAGCGTCGTTCACATCCAGTCTGAAGAATAATCAATTACTGAATATGGATAGCCAAAGCAAATCAGCAGTCTTATAAGTCCTGTGATACGTTCCTCACTACTTGAGGACTCAACTTCAAGATCACTCAAAAGCTAATCACTTTATCTCCCTACAACTCTTTCTGTTCTAAGCCAGTAGCCCTTTGACCAAATCCACAGAAGAGAACCATCACCGAGTCTTTCCTTTGAACTTTTTGGTGAGACAATCGATCAGGCCCACACAAACTACGCATTAAGAGCTTAATATATCTCACAGTAAACTATGAGATAACCACAAAACATCGGAATAATAGATCGACAAAAACACATCTAAAATCGACAATCAATTACCAACAACGAAGGTTTTCACACATCGAAACGAACCATGACGCGACACCACTCTCACAAATATATCGATTTCATAACTGATCAGAATATAATGAGACTACAAGCTCTGCAACTATCTTCGTATAACATTATACTCAACTACTACTACTACTACTACAAAACGTGGACACACATACACGCTTTTTGCTAGATCTCAGTGCGAGAGAAAGTCTGCTATTCTATTTCTAGTGGATGGATCTGTAAACTACAAAGTCAAGGATTACATGGAAACAAATAAATGATAATACTATAAAATCAATTTATTAAGTGCAAATCATTATCTTTGAACCCAAATCTTTCAATTCTAACTTGTAGTATTTCTTTGACTATACAACTTTGGGCCCTTCATGGAATCTATCTATCTTGTATTCTTCGTGTTTTGTCTTGATCACTCAAAATATAATTCCCAAACAATCTTCCCTAAACCCTAGTTGATAATGACAAAACCAAATAAGTATGAACTTCCCCTGAAGTTAATATACGAATGAAACTTCCCCTTAATCCATGCTATACCACCAAGAATCATTAAGTTGCAAATCATCAAATCTTCTTCCCTTTTTTGTCATCATCAAATAGGGGTCTTCTGTAGATGAACAACTTGTAAACACTCCCCCTTCAGTGGTACATGTAGATGGTTAAACATGTTAACAATAAGCTTCCCCTGAAAGTATGCTAACCATCGTCTTCGTAATCACATCTTTAATAAATCCAAAAACAACCTTTTTCAATTTAATTGAATCTTTGTCCCATCCGAGAACCAAGCTGTGTGTTATTCGTTATAGCATAAAGCTAACAGTACAAACTCATTTAATACTAGCAGTACAAACACACGAACCAAACAGTAGTATATGCTTTTAAACCTAGCAGTACTAATACACAAAGCAATAACATTTAATAAAATCAGGCAGTAGCAATGAAGTATTGGCAGCATAAACACGTACTAACATCATCAATCTTGAACTTGTATGGACGAATAAGCACCATGAACAATACGTCCTCCATAGAATCGACTCTATAAACCTTGTATATCCTAGATATCACGAGCCACCAGGCTCTGATACCAATTGTGAAGATCTTTTAAGCCCATCTAGGATATGTTTTATAGATAATATAAATATGCACAGCGGAATAATAAGAATAATATATTATCAAACAAGGTTTTATTATCATACGTTTCTATCTTGCCCCAAATCTATACTTTGAGACTACTAACTAACTATTAACTAAATAAGTATTAACTAACTAACTACTGTGTACACACACACACGTTTACTAGACTCTTATTGGGAGAGCTCTATATATCTGGATATATAAAACTATGTGTCTATGATCTCTTTATATAGAGAGAGACCATAAGACTTACAAAGAAAATTAATTCCAGTCAACAATTGTATTAAATACTTAGTCAATGTATTTAATATGGTTGACTAAATAATTAGGAAACTAAATCAGCATTAATCTTCAAGTTGTAATTAATCTCCAATCAGCATTAATCGCTGTTTGACTGCATTGAATGAGAAGATAACTACTGTTTGACTTCAAGTCTTCTAAAATCCCATAATGCTAAATTAGTTCTTCTTGTTTCATTCTTTTGTTCTTTTGTCTCATCAAATCTGTAAATCCCAACAATCTTCCCCTATTTGATGATGACAAAACAAACAAATTCTTGCACGAACTTCCCCTGAAGTTGAGATCATGGATCTCCCTGAATGAAACAATCTTGCTTTGTAAACTGCTTCCCCTTAACTTAAGATCTTCCCCTTAAGTTATCAATCTCCATTCCATGCCACCACAGGATCTATAAGTTGCTAATCATATAATCATCTTCCCCTTTTTGTCTTCATCCAATAGGGAACATATAAGCAACTTTGATCTTTACAACCTCAAATCATATATCAAAACTTTTAATCCAAGCTTTCCACTGACTCAAATTACCCCCCATGAAGTTCAACACAAATAATGAACTCAAGCAGTAGAAATTTTAAACTAGCAGTATTAATAATGACTAGCAGTAGTAATGACCTTCCCCTGAAACTGTGCATGAACATCTTCAATTCTGTAGGCTTTTTGTAGTGATTACTGATGAAGAAAACTGAGTATTACGAATTTGATGAAGAAGTTGAATATCCCAAACTTGTGTCTTATGTCTTGTTTATCCACGTGACTCCAAACTTATACTGAACCAAGAAGTATAAGTAGACCGCAACCTCTTGAAAGAATCCTCAACTAGATGAGACACTAAGCACTACAACGTAACTCCTTTAAGTGATAGCCAATGTGCGCATAGAGCATCATAAGAAAAATCACACATTGCTAGATTCTTCAAGTCTTCGTCAACACCATATAAAACGAACAAGTTATCTTTAAAGTGTAACACCCACTTTAAGATATGATAAGAACACGCACCTGTGAAACTCAACTACAACATCAAATAAGTGATAATCAATCGTCTTCGTAATCACATCTTCAATAAATCCAAAAACAGCCTTTTTCAATTTAATTGAATCTTTGTCCCATCCGAGAACCAAGCTGTGTGTTATCCGTTATCGCATAAGGCTAGCAGTACAAACTCATTTAATACTAGCAGTACTAACACACGAAGCAGTAGCATTAAACACGAACCAGCAACATAAATAATTCGTTAAGCCCGAGCAGTAGTAATATCAGTTGACAATACAAATCATCTTTGGGCAACACAAAGTACCAACGAGCAACATTAACATCTCGAATTACTACTAGTAGTATTATCACAAAGCTAGCAGTAGTAAATTTCTTGTAAGCCCAATGCTAGCAGTACTAAAAAGCATGTAGCAGTATTAAGTTTACCTTTGCTCGTTCAACAAATCCTCATGTGTCGTCCTTAGCACTTAGTACTGTTGTAAGTAGAAACATTCCATGAATTTACTTTGGCAGCATTAACCAAATACACAAGCAGCACTAATGTTCCTCCGTTAATAGTATGATCATCCCATGTAGCAGCACTTACCAATTACTACAATGCTTCTGAGCAGTATAAACAAACCTTGTGATCCTAGATCAAGAGCCCCGAGGCTCTGATACCAATTGTGGAGATCTTTTAAGCCCATCTAGGATATGTTTTACAGATAATATAAATATGCACAGCGGAATAATAAGAACAGTATATTATCAAACAAGGTTTTATTATCATACGTTTTCACCTTGACCCAAATCTATACTTTGGAACTACTAACTAACTATTAGCTAAATAACTATTAACTAACTAACTACTGTGTACACACACGCACACGTTTACTAGACTCTCATTGGGAGAGCTCTATGTTTCTGGATGCACTAAACCTATGTCTATGATCTCTTTATATAGGGAGAGATCAAGACTTACAAAGAAAACTAATTTCAGTCAACAATTTTTTTTTTCTAAAAGCCTGGACCTCCTTTTATAGCATAAGGGGTCCTAGGCTTACAAGGAAACTAATAATGATAATAATGATAAAATTAATTAGTTATTCAATCATTATCTTTGACCAAATCTTTTAATTCTTATCTTTTGTAGTATCTATATGAACTTACAACTTTGGTCCTTCATGTTTCCATCTTGTTTTCATTCGTGTTTTGTCTTATCAACTCAAAATATAATTCCCAACAATCTTCCCCTAGTTGATAATGACAAAACCAAATAAGCACGAACAAGCACGAACTTCCCCTGAAGTTGATATACGAATGAAACTTCCCCTTAATCCATGCTATACCACCAAGAATCAACAAGTTGCAAATCATCACTGAATCATCTTCCCCTTTTTGTTATAATCAAGTAGGGGACTAAAATATGCAACTTTGATCTTCACAACTAGGAACCAATATTATACTTTCAATCCAAGTATTCCAATGACCCAAATTTCCCACCATTACGCACCATAAGAAAAATGAACTTGAGCAATAGAAACTTACACTAGCAGTAATAACAAAGGCTAGCAGTAGTAAAAACCTTCATCTTGATGTAGCATATAAATGGTTAAACATTTTAACATTAAGCTTCCCCTGAAACCCATATGTTAACCATTTCTTAAATCTTCAATTCTGTAGGCTCTATGTAATGATTACTGATGAAGAAAAGTTAAGTATAACAAATTTGATGCACTATAATATGATAAGAACTCATAATCTTCTTCTTCGTTTTATGAGTAGACCTCGATCTCTTGATAAAATCCTCATCTTCAATGAGACACTGAGCACAACAACGTAACTCCTTTAAGTGATAGTAAATACATGTGATTACAACAACGTACCTCCTTACATCAGGTAAAAAATAGATTAATCAAGTCTTTATCAATAAAACCATGAAAGCACGAACAAGTTATCTCCAAGGCTAAAAGATATGATAAGAACACGCATCTGAAAAATCCACTTCATCTTCAAATAAGTGATAAACAATCTTCTTCATAATCAATTAATCCAATAAATACGAGCCTTTAATTCAGTTAAGAACTAAAAACCAAAACACTCTTAAACCTGTGTGTGTGATCATCTATAATTCGAGAACCAAAATCCTTTCATTGTCTAATATCAAACACAATTGGCAGTATTAACTGCTTCTCGAGGAAAAACGATACTAAGCAGTTAAACTACTTCCTTTAACAAAAGTACTACCTACTCAAACAGATTAACCAGATTCGATCATAGAAGCACAGGCAGCATTAACAATTTTCGAACAGCACAAAACATTGGCGAACAGTATTAACTTAATACTGTTATACTTCTTCAAATCCCAAACAGTAGTAATACCTTGAGTAAGCAGCATTAAAAACCTTTGAAGCCAATAGCATTAAGACGAAACTCCTTTTAACTCGAGCAGCACTAACCTTCGTTTGGCATAGAACTGGTATTACTAAGTCTTTACGCTTAGTAGTAGTAACCAAGTTACCACTGTTACATACAATCACAAGCAGCAGTACTTCCATAGTAATGAATGAACGAACCTGCTGCTTCGTTGCCATCAACCTTTAACGATCATACCTGCTAACCAGAAATCCTATAATCATCATGAACCACAAATGACGACCAGCAGCTGCTGCTTCGTCTTCTATCAAGAACTGCTGCTTATTATAGACGTGCATCCTTAGACGAATTAAGCATTACACCAAGGAACGACCAAACCCTAATCGTCATATCATATACACCATCATGTTACCCAAACCATAACCATGATAACAAAACATACCTGCTGTAGTTTCTTGTTAATCTTAAGTTGTTTTAGGCATTTTATCCGTTTAAGTGTTTACCGTGTTAATCTATCTTTGAAATCCCCCTACGACCTTGAAAGCTAATTTTGTCATCGTTCGTTAAAATTCATGTATTAGTCACGATTAGTCAAAATCTCATGTTTTTGTTTAAAAACGTACTTTTATTTATAAACGAGAAGATTTCTTCAGAAACAATTACCCGCAACTCTTCTTGAGCAAGTGTAAAGCGAATAGGAGAAATCGAGCACCGGGACGGCGCTCCCGTAAGGAGGGGAGGATGTAAAACCCCGTAATTAAGGTCACTACTTAATTTAAATTTATAATTAAATCTTAAATTTTTAATCATTCATTTTATTTTCTTAATTGATTTTTATTAAAATCGTCAATTTTAAAACCCTCGCGAATCTTACAATTTAAATTATCCGTTTTTATCAATCGAGAAACCAATGAGTAATGACGGGTCTAAAAGCTAGAGCAAAATCTGCGTTTTTCGTTTTATTTAAGTTGCATCAGACCTGATATAAGGGCGTTTTCGTCCATTTTTGTCGAGTTTCGGCCTCCGGCTAAAACTAAAAAGTTGCCCGGAATGTCGTTTTACATAAAATCTCTTTTGAGTCCGAGTCGTGAAAATGTATTTTTGCGGGTCGTTTTGAACTGGTCGGAATCTAGAAAATTTATAATAAAAGTCAAACTTCAAAAAATTTCGATTTAAAAGGGTCAAAGCTGATAGGATCTTTAAAATATGGTATTTAAGCGTTTCGAGTTCGTTTGAGCTCGTAAAACTTCAACGAATAATATTTTACAACTAACCAGTGTTTGGATGCGTTTGGTGATGTCTAAAAATAGTAATTTTGGGTTCGTGTCGCATATATATATGACTTATGTGTCATTTTATTTTATCTTTCCTTTTCTATTTGCGCACCATTGCTTTAGGTCGCGTTTAAAGCTCTTGTCTTCATGCTCTTAATCGCCATTGATACCAGGTGCCTCATAACGATTCCGGTTGAACCCTTTGAAGCCCTATCTTATTGTAACCAATTACTTTGTAAGCCACTCCTTACTACTCTTATGCAAACCACTCACTATTTTATAAGTTAATGTAATGTCACCTTATGAAATTTAAATTGCTATCGTTTTACAAATTGTTTTACTTGAGTTTTATAAAATATTTGTTGTAACCTTTTTAAAAATTTCTTATTTATCTAGCAAATTACTTTACCTGCATATTATAAAGCGTTTCATACATTATTTCTTAACGGTATGGTTTATACATTTAAAAAAAACTATATAACCCTAATTTGACGAAACTGAGCATTGCATTGCTAGTCCTTAATTATACATAGCCTGATCACCTATGTATAATTTAGAAGGAGCCATGCAAGGCTGAATAGTAGTCACCTTAAAATTTTGGTAAAGATCAACTTTTACTCGTATTTCTGAAAAACAAAATTTTGTGTGGTATGCAAGTAGTACAAGTTAGGGACATCCACATACGTGACCTTATCATTTCTCGAACGAATTACCCACCTACGGGTACGTTCTTACTTAACAATCGTCGTTCTAATTTTCCTTTCTTTCTCTCCATGATGGAAATATTCCAGACCGCTCGTCTAATTATCAACCATTAATACCGAACTTGGAAGTTCTGACGTTTCCATGCTTTCTCCTCGACCAACATTCTTTGAGTAGGGTTGGTGAATCTCCGGGATGCCTCCGGATGTGATTAATGAAGTATGAATAAATGAGTTTACGTATATCCGCCATGATGTTCGTCTTCCTTTTGACTTGAAATTTGTTCGTGCGAACCATGCGTTGACTTGTCTCTTTTAATCGCTAACCTTGTCTCTTTTGTTCAAATGCCGATCTAAAACTTTCTTCGATTTGAGATTTGTTGTATGGATTTTCTTTTTCGGTTGTGTATCGACCGCCACAAACTTAATGTGCTGACCGTGACCGTCTTATGAATTGACGATTCGATAAATTCTTCTTTTCCTAATTTCTTATCGCCGACACTTGTGTTTCATTCTTTCCTTTAAGGACCCTCACGACATTCAATTCGTCCCCTCATACCATTGCTTACACGTTTTGTGATTGTCGTTACATGTTCCATCTTCGTTGCTATCTTGTTACTTTGTTAAACCACCGAGCACGTTCGATGTCTACCTTTGATGTATTACACACCTTTATGGGCTTTTATAAAATAATAATAATAATAATAATAATAATAATAATTTTTAAGTTTATATGAAAATCTTGCAAATTTTTCACAAGTGTTTAAATTAACAAAATGACCTCCTCAAGTTTAAGAGTCGGTTCTAAACATTCTCCTTTGTACAATCTATAACTAATGTTTAAAATGACACAAAGCCCTACCTGTCAAGTTACATGTTTTATACATCACATTTTAATCACATCTTAATGAAATGACCGATTTAAACTTCGTTTCAACAAATGATTCTTAATGAATTGGAAAATAGATTTTCTAAATCGCAACTGCGAATCCGAGAGTTTAACAAAGCCTTTATACGTACCTTTATCTCAAAGGTTTTCAAAAGCACCAAAGTGATTATTGAACATATTTTACTTTCAATTGAACACCCTCTTTGTCAATAAAAACCCAATAAGTATCTTAAAAATGTTGACCCACTAAGGATACATATCCGCCTTAATCTCTCAATGACATAGTTTTAAAAATTCTTCTTACTAGGGATTTCGATTTCAAATCACCAAACCCTTGATAAATCCTTATAATAAAATTTTCATCATTTTAAGAATTACTTAACATTTTAATTTCATAACCGAATGAACTTCACATTTTCATAATCTAGAAATTACCTAAGCCTAGTTTATAAAACAAAATTTGAAACAAGTACCCTTACCCTTCCTCTCGATCGACTGTCGGTGATTAAAACAATATAAAAATCCTTGATGGGTTCTTCTAATGTGGCATTCGTATTTTAATGACAATATGTTACTCATACCTTGTTCTCATTTTCTAGAAAAGTGTATTTTTGTGTTTTACGGTTCACGCGATTCGCGATTTCTCGTTTCTTGTTAATCTTATTTGTATTTAGCGATTTATTCCGTTTAGTGTTTACTGTTGATTAATCAAATTTGAAATTCCCCTGTCACACCTTGAAAATAAGTCACGTATCTCAAAATCTCATGTTTTCGCTTAAAACAAGAACATCACACATTTATAATAAACAGAATAATCTTCCGACCAATACCCGCAACTCATCTTGCGCAGGGAAAGCGAACAGGAGGAAATCAGCGCCGGACTTTCCCACCACCCCCGCAAACAAAACCGCTCCCTTAAGGAGGGGAGAATGTAAAACCCCGTATTTAAGGTCACTACTTATTCCAAACTTCTAATTAATTTCTAAATTTTTATAGAATTAATTTTATTATTTTAATCGGTTTTTATTAAAATCGTCATTAAATTCTTTCGCGGATTTTATATTTTATTTTTAATTGTTATCGATCGAGAAATCAACGGATCCTGTATTTTAATTGTAAAAATTATTAAATTTTTATTTAATATAATTTTCATTTAATTATTATTTAAGTATATTTTATTCGTGTCAGGCTGAAACAAACTTAGAAATTTTGTTTTTACAAAATTTAGCGAGTCGGGTTAAATTTTTAGAGCCAAATTTACAAAGTGTAGCGTTTAGCAAAAATTGGACTGAAGCCCCTTCTCCCTTCTTTTGATTTTCGGAAACACAAGCCCAAACACAACACTTATACATACATTTTTTTTACTAAGCCCATCCTTCTTCTTTTACTTCCCACTTATTTATAAACCCAAGCCCATCTTTTTTTTTACATAAGCCGAAACATAACATACTCACATAAATTATAACGACTAAAGTTTTCCTGCACTTCCTTCTTTTTCTCTCTTCTGTCGAGCAAAACCAACCAAGAACCACAAATTGAACCCTTAAATCTCCATTAAAACACCTCTATTATATATCAAATTGCCCACAAAAATACCCTTAATCTCTCCCCTCAAAAAAATTAAACATGCAAGAAGGTTTTGAAAATCTTTAATTTTTCACGATTGGTGATTTAGATGAATCAATGTGTTAGAAATTAGCAAGGGTTAATCAAGGAAGTTATATCCAAGATTCAGGTGAACAAAAGTTGATTTTTGGTTCGTTTTGTGTCTCCTTGTGGTTCGGCCATGTTCATAAACCCCCAAGGGTTATTAGGTTTTGATCTATCTTCTATCTTGATTTCATTGTGAGCACTTATACGTCCTTTTTATTTAATTTTTATAGTTACATAAAAATTATATACATGCATGTTGATTTTTGTGAATTGGGAATCCATAGAATATAATAAATATGATGTTTGAGGTTGTTGATGTTTGAGGATGGTTCAATATGTTAGTATTGGAGTGTTGGATGTGAAATTGGTGCAAAACATTGAGGGTTTGAATGAGTTTTATAACCTTTAATTAGGGTTGAAAGTTTAGGCATAAAATCGGCGGATTTAATGTGTTGTAAACTGAGATTTTAGTGCTTAGAATTGTAGAGGTCGTTCCAATGATCGTTTTGGTATAAATTAGAGCTTTTAACTCTTAAAAACGAAAAAGTTATGGCCGATTTTAGTTTGGAAATGGTTTCGGCAATTTTCAGAAAATGGCAGCTTTTATATCCGAATTTGGGTCAACTTTGCGATGTTATAATATTGGTCATGTCAAAGGGTTTTCTAGGTTTTCTGGACCCTAAAGTTATCTACTCCGAGTCTACTTTCAAACGAATTAGGCCTCGTCGATTTTTAAGATGTAAAAGTTAGTCAAAACCTTTGTACAAGATTAAGTGTTAAACTGTGTAGGCTGTCCAGAAATTCGATTGTAAAGATGCTGTGAGCAGGCGGGTCAAAACTTAATATTTTGGACAAAATTTAATCTGGAGATTTTACATGATATGTGTGACCTTCTGTATGTTTTTCAGATTTTTATAAAATGTTTAAGGGCACCTGCTGTTGCCCAACCTTTGATAACTTTCAGCAGGCCCTGTTTCGAGCTAGTTACGATAAGCTAGAGTTAACGAAAGGTAAAATTTACCTAGAACCTTTGGAGCAAGTGTGGTAGTAAGTTAAGATGTATATGAACCTGGAGAATGAGTATAAGCAAGTGTTGAGGCCATATGGTAAGTCGTTAAGTAGTAACTAGTTGCTAGTGAATAGACAAAATTTTCAGAAAATAAGTAACCAATAGAAATAATAAGTGAAGTATGGATTACATGGATTCCCAATGAACAAACTATTATGCATATAATATAATAAGTTGCATAACTTATGTAATTCAAATATTAATAATATATTTTTAATATTAATAGGTCGTGGTTGATTTATGGCGTTTTACCTTTTTGTGATTCTCGATTGGCGTTGCTTCTATTCATGGTGAGTTCATAGCATTGCCTTTCTAACTTTAAATGTTTTATTAAACCCCGCGAGGGAGATACATGCTTGCTTTGAAAATATGAACACAAGTTGTTTTAGTATGCTAGACCCGATTACATATTGATTTCATTGAGTAGCTATTGCCAAAATACCCTAATTTTATGAACCGTTAATTGCCTATGATGGGTGAACGCTTGCACAAATAAATAGATCTATTGGGTTTGAAAGCCCTGTTCGGGGGTATGTATCCTTAAGAGAGCACCCATTCAACGGACAATTTGTATTGAGAATTTATGTATAAGGCAATAATACCTAGTCGTGGGGCTAATATATCATGAAAGATATATTTTATTGTCAAGGTTCGATGTCATGAGCTCAATGAGATAGAAATTAAAATATGGCTTGCCCGATCAACAAGTCTCTCGATGAATTATGCTTGTGTTCTAACATTTAATCATATAAACTCTATGAATTTACTCAACAATTTTATTGACTTTTTAAGCATGCTTATCTCAGGTAATCAAGGTTGAAGACTTGGAGCGGCATGAGGAGGAGCTTGCGCGAATTTATTTTGTTAAACTGTTTTTAAGTTCCATTTCTCAAACTACATATAAAATATGTTGGTGGTTTCTAAAACTTGTATGCTGATTTGGTTAAGATTTTGTGGGACAATGATTACACTCTGATCTTACTTTTGGAATGGAACTAAGTTTGTAACGTCTCTCTTGGGTCGTTCTTTTGTAATTTATGTGTAATTGTGCCATTAGTTAACACCCAATTGTTGGTTCCGCTGCGTATGAAATTGGGGGTGTTAAACATACCTAAGGACTTCTACACTAACTAGTGGATTGTCCCTGGGTAGATCCCTTCGGTTCTAGCTGGATCATGGGAACGAATACCTAACCTTACCAACCTTATAACTCTGATAATGTTAAATGCATGGTTAGTCTTTTGGTACTGTTCTCCTTGCCATAAAACCATCTAAAAAACTCAATCAAGGTACTTGTGTTATAAATATCAAAGCTTTTATACTTTAATTATTTTGGCTTTTTAGAAACGCTCCCCCTCAACATGTGCATCGATATACAAAAGTGTTTAGCACATGGAGGATGAAGTACACACTTGAGTCAATAAAATCACATTTTTATAAGTTTTCATATTTTAATCACATTTTCTCCCCTTATCAAAAATTTTAAACCCTTTTATATTTTGGATATCAAATGATTCAAATATGTTAAAAAATCTGGGAGAAATATGTTCGGATTATTCACAAGCCGATTTGGGAACATATTAATGCCCCCCTCTATATTAGAGGGATATGTGTTAGTGTCAGGTATAATAATTTTGAAGGATTTTGAGTTTAACGAAAAACTCATGAAAATATTATACATGGACACTTAACACCTAAAGATACACTACATAATAATATACAAGATATATATATACAATGTAAGATGATATTGACCTGAGTACCGGAATGATGAGATCATTCTGTTCTTTCGATGAGTCTGTAGTCTATATCTCTTATCCTTCCACTAACAAAGCTTTCGAGACTCCTGAAGATTCGCCTGATCTTGAGCCTTATCTCAATAAGATTTATAAACTCTTTACTCCTCTGTTTATCATCAACATTCCAAATCCTATTCTCCATGCCAGGATTGTACTTGTATAGCTTGTAGTCTTTGACCATGTAATCCAGCTTTTCTAAAATTCTCCGCAACGTGCCATCGCTGAACTTGTGCACCTCAGTCTCTTGCATCATCTTTTTCTAATTATTTCTCTCTCTGTAAATTACAGCCCTCGGCTTATGGAAAATGGTGTAATATTCTTTGAATATAAAATCATTTGCATCCCATCTCGGTTGTGTAATGTTGAGCTTTGTTTGGTAGCTCTCAATACCGAGTTGCAAGTCTTCCACGCATTTTCTGATGACTATGTTCCTAGTCCACAAGTTGATTACGGTGGATAGGTAAACTTTGTTGGCTCCAGATAACTGGTTGAGCTTGCCTTGAAGATTAAGCAGGTACATGTCCTCAGAATCATTTGGATGCAGATTTTTGAAGTCGGATTTCGAGATCTTATATTCTTTGTAGTCAGCCCTTCATAAAACAATCTCTTTCAAGGATGTGTAACCATACCTGGAGTAGGTCTTGAGACTGACAACACTAAGAATCTTCATGTGTGATCTGACTACATTGCGATCAGAAGGGGCACTGTGTCTTGTAATGTAGAATTCCTTGCGCTTGAACCACCAATGTGAAATACCGTATGCTGAACTGATATTTTAGTCTCTTTTACTTTCAGTTCATAGAGACGGTACTAATTCTTCGAGCCTAAAGTCTGGATAGTAAGCCGCTTTCAGCTTGGACATGGACAAAGCATGCCTTCTTTCTTTATTACTAGATACTAGATATTCTAGGTCTTTATTGAAGAAGTATTGAGCTTGAATTGTTATCTGACCCGGTGGACCTCCTAGAGGTAATGGTTTGCTCATATCATGCACGAACTGATTACCCTCAGGATTACCCAATCAATATGATCTGTTAGTGCCAAGTGGAACTCTTGCATTTGAAATTAAAGGGATATGTTGTTCTTGTGAAATGGTCTGACTATCTTGTAAGCTTGACCTTCAAAGTCAGCTTTGATGAGCTTCGTCTTCCCAATCTATTAGCAATACCATTGGATGAAGTTGGCCATATCTCTAGTTTTCTGAAGTAACGTGTTTTCCGCTAGATCTTTATACGTTTTGGCCATTGCATCAGCCCAGTTGTTCTCAGTCTTAGGTAAGTAATTTGAAGGAATGACCCAGCCTGGTTTAGGTGTTTCTGGTGTTTCTTCTTCTAATAGAGGCTTCAACCACTCTGGTTTAGTCTTAATCTTTGGACGGTGGGCAGCACCGGTATCCTCTAATTCTGAGAGATGCATATCTTCTGGTATTGGATCGTTATTAACAGGCTGTTCAGATGGAGAAGCAGGCTTTTGCTTAGAGGAGCTAAAGGGATCTTCTCTTGAGTTAGAGGTCTTCCAAGCTGAGGACTTCTGAACTAGAGGCTGTTTTGAAGCAGAAGAATCAGAATCATACTTTTTCTTCTTGCTTCGGTCAAAGTCCTTTGGAGGAGGTAGAGTAGGATCTTGGTCATCACGGCGTCTCTTACGAGACTTAGCCAATGCTGCATGAAGTTCATCATTGTTTTCACGTTGCATGGATACTTCAAGAGCTTTGTAGAGAGTGGTATGATACGAATGTGATATACAGGAGTTACTTTCAAACAACCGATCATGAAGAATTTCTTTCATTTGAAATTCAGACAAATCTCTGAAGCGTTCATGAAGTGGAGCTTGTACAGCATTGTGAACACCTTATTTGACGACCTCATTGACTTGTTTGTCTATCTTAGAATACAGATCATGATTCTACAGCGTGTAAGCCCTAGATGCAAGAGCTTGAGTTATCTTGTCCTGGAGCTAGTTTTTTTGCTCTAAATTAGCACTTCTCTTTTCCAATGCAGAGATACGAGTGGCTAAATCAGGATCTGTTGTGCTTTGTGGTGGTGGAAGTGTTGTTGTTGTCGCAGTTATTGTTGTAATGATTGGTTCTTGAACATGAGGTAACACTGGTTTAGGAGGTGAGAGATCTATGAGGGAGTGGACAGTGGAGGAACTGATGAAGAAGCTTGATGGATGGGAATAGTGACCATGGATTCAACTTTAGTTTCCACATTAGCTTTTTGCGATTCTTCTTTCGTTGATTTGTCATTAAGGAATTGATCACCAAAGGTAAAAGCATCCTCAAGATTCTTTATTGATGAAAGAGTCCCGGATGAGCTTGGTGGATTCTCTATGTGGACTTGTTCCTTAGTTGCAAGCTTCAAGTTTTCATGTACTTCAGGGTAAATTGTAGCAATGATGTCTTCATGCATGGGTTCAGGGTTTGGTCCAGCCTGAGCCACATGACTTTGTCTAGGGTTTGATCCAGCCTGGTTTTCTTTTATGAGTTCAATCTCTGGTAGAGCCTGAGACTCGGGTGTTTTACCAGGGTTTGATCTAGCCTGGCCTTCATCAAGTTCAACAGTTGTTTCCTCTAAAGCTACTGCGTTTGATACTTCCTTACCTTGTCTTACTTCAACATTAAGAATCTCAGTATCCGTCTCACTATTAGATTGTTCCATATCAGTAACAGTTTCAGCATCATTGGTAGAATCTACAGGAGACGAAGTATCATGGACCACATTC
Organism: Tanacetum coccineum; assembly: GCA_026074375.1. Classification (NCBI taxonomy): domain Eukaryota; kingdom Viridiplantae; phylum Streptophyta; class Magnoliopsida; order Asterales; family Asteraceae; genus Tanacetum; species Tanacetum coccineum. Next base: position 45,723 of record BQNB010009712.1, read on the forward strand.
GCGGATGTATCATCCTTAGGTTGTGTAGAGGGTCTAGTAGATGCATCATGAGTTACTTGAGTCTGCCTCTAAAACATGTATTGATCCTTGATACTTTGCTCCTTTGGCTTTTGCAAATCTAGTAGTGATTGTGCAGCTTGCTTATCAGAAACAATACCTTTCCCCTTGCCTTTAACATCTGGGAGTTTTTGGGTGATCACTAAGTCTGGTTTACGAATGGCCACTCCGCTGACAAGTGCTTATCTTACCTGACCTTGTGCTTGAAGAGATTCCAAGCTAATTTGAATACCTCTTTGGAGATTGTATTCATCATTTTCCACTTGAGGTTTAGAAGCAGGTTGACCTTCTTCATCTTCTTCATCAACAAGATGGTCAAACCTCTTTCCCTTACGGATTTTCTTTGAAGGAGTAGGCTTGGTGGTTTTCTTTTTTATAGGCTTATGCTGTTTGGCAGGTGCATGTTGTTTGGACTTACCAGCTTTTGAAGCTTTCTTCTTCTTCCCAACCTCTTCACCTGTCATAATAGTTGGTTGACGGGGTTTACGGGCAACCATTTCCAAATATTTATTGTACTAATCTGAATTTTGAATGGCATCAATAATCAGTTCTTTAGGAATAGGCATTCCAAATACCTTATCCACCCCTCCTTTGCTGATGAATTTTAGATTGTTGAGTGGATAGTCATCTGCCGTAACGTGAACAAAAGACTAGGGCCATCTATGAATATTGTGTCTACCCCCAAGTAATAAATGATCAACTTGGTGAATTGGCAGTATGGAATAACATGAGGCTTAGGCTTCTTGGTGGGAACCTTTAGATTGGCCAAATCAAAAAAGAAATTCCTAATTGCCTGTACGAACTCTTCCTAAATGAGTTCTGCATAGTCTACATTGGTTCCCGTGACAATACCCCAAAATATTTAAAGAACTGGGTGTCTGGGTTTGTTACTACCAGAAGTCTTTCTTGGTAAGCATTGTTTGATCATAGAAAGAATAGTTCTTCACGGCTGATATATACTGTTCACGTACATCTTAGAACAAAGTGAAGTTCTTCTGGGTAGCCCAGATTGTTCACAAAGTCTATAACCAGATCACCATCTGGAGGTGGCACAAAAGGATGTGCAGAGTCTTTAGGGATAATCCCTAAAGCATTACGAAGAAGATCGGCATTCTAATTAAACCACAGTTCATCGAGTTGAAATCTGTATGCACTAGTCTTGGTATCCTTTTCAATAGTGTTCCAGAATTGTTGTACATAGATTGAAGGAACATCAGCTGATGTAGTGAAGGCTCTAAAGAAGTTGGTATTTTGCAGAATGTCCACTAAGATACAAAAGATAGGATTCTTCTGCATCTTTTGAAGATCCATGAGAAGATTGCTCTTCGCAATAGGTAAGTGGGCCTTGACAGGAACTAATTGATCACCAGTTCGTGTAGGAGTAGGGACATTCTCTTCAGCCATCTTATCTTCTTAAGAATATCAACAAAGATAGACAAAATAGCAGATATTTGATGTTAGAGGTGAGAATTGGCCTAGTTGTATGAGTTACCATGCCTTGTTAGAATAAGTTATGCATTCATCTTGGTTAACAAAATATTTTACATTGAGTCATCGGTCATTGGCTTAAGTCAATCCAAAAGTCAACTGATGACATCAAATAACGTTACTTTTATGACATCATTTATCCCATGTAAATAACCTATTTTCTATAATTATTGCAAAGAATTGTTACTTAATCGTTTGTATTTGAGAATTGCAGTAATTATGGAGTACTTAGTGAAGATTAGCAAAAAGGCACGCATTCTGGAGCTTAAACGAAGATATTAGAAGATTACTGTTCTGACATCCTATACGCCGTATCCATCAAGGAATATACGGTGTATCTGTGCCTGCACTTCACTAAAGACCACAAAGGAACAAAGATCAATACGCTGTATCCAGAGAAGTCTATAAGCCATATTCAAGATATAGTAATAAAATATTCTAGAAGATATCGAACGTGAACCCTACTCTAAGAAATCCCCGATATGCCGTATTGACCTCAGTCAATACACCGTATTGACCAAATTCCAGACCTTATAAATAGAAAACCTAAAAACAGGTTTTCAGTGTGCTAAATCATATTTTCGATACCTAAACCATAAAAGTCGATTCTCAGAAGAGAAGAAGAGCAGAAGAGGTCGAGCATAGCAATTAATTCCATAGGAAACAACTTGTAATCTCCTATACTCTTGTAACCATTTCGTTTTTGGTATCATTTGTTAACTCGGTTGGTTTACCTTGGCTAAATTATTACTCTTGTATTGATTATGGCGTTTGAAGGCTAATACCTTTGGGTGTTAGCCATTATAATGAAGATTTGAATGTTTGGTTTTGTTTATCTCGATTGCTTAATTTATCGTTGATTGCTTGTTTATGTTTATCAGTTTATACTTGTTTACGTGCTTATGTATACGACCTATTATTCAACTAGATCTAGTGATACGGACCAAGTATTCTAGATGCCGAGATGGCTCTTCATATAGTGATTTATACATCTAGACCAATAGGATCATAAATAATAACCTATCTTTGCCTTTAGATTGCGAGCTTAGTTGGACCGGCATGTGACCCTTGGGATCAACCAGTACGTTCTCAATTAATTGGCAAAGACTTGGTTAGTGGACTACTAGTGTATAAATTGCCTTTAAACAGTAAGTGGATAACGTCTCTATGAGTTAGGGTTTAACAAGATCACCATTGCTTCAATCCCTAAGATAGATTATAATCAGCAAACAAGGATGCTTTATGCGGATACGTTTAATTGTGACAGAATTCTTCGTATCTAGGTCTTAGGAAGAAGTACCGCCTAAGTCTTAAGAATGATATGCCGCCTCGAGATAAGTAATCATTGCACTAAATAAACAAACCAACGTTCTAATTGGATTAATAATGGTTAATACAGTTTTCTTATATTTGGCTAGACCGCTCTTTTATCTTCTGTTAATTTGCTTGCGTGTGTTTTAGTGTCTTAAGTTGATTTTAGTCACCACAAAACCCGTGTCATTCTCTCAGGCTGAAAACCCCCTTATCCGTTAGATTTAGGATTAACATAGGTTTAGCATAGGTTTAACATAGAATAGAATTAACTTAGTTTAGATAACCAAAATATTAATAAATTAAAAGATTGTTTCTCGCTCTTGGTGATAGACACCCTACTTACCACGAAACTCCCATCTGACCGGATACACTGCCTGTTAAAGTGTTGTTTTTGGTAAAGCCGACAAAATATAAATTTAAAACTTGAAACATAAATTACAACCACACAACGACACATCAAGTTTTTGGCGCCGCTGTCGGGGAGTGAAAATTTAATCTTGATTTTTATTTGATATTTTGGTTTTTAACATTAGATTAATCTAGCCCTTAAGATTAATGTAATTTAGATTAGTGTATAATTTTGTATATTTGTTTGTTTTAATTTTTTGTGTGTGTTTAATTGTTTCTAATACATTGTTCTGGTCGATTACCTGATACGACGTATCCACTTCCATTGGATACATCGTATCCAACTTTCTTGTCCAATACAGCGTATTCGTTCAAAAGATTAATAGGCGTATTCAGATCCATTGAATATGGAGTATTGATCATCTGATACAGTAACAGAACTGGTTTCTCGTATTTGATTTCCTGTTTTCTGTGTTCTCTCCTTTGAGGGCACATCCTACTGATTGTTTGTTCTTATTATCAGGAAACCATTTGACGAAGAAAGGAATCACGATGGCGGAACCAAATGATTATATTTCCGTTATTCGAAAGAACTTCCTCTCTAATCATAACAAAGGAAGAATGGTCGAGAAGAATTATAATACTTTCAATGAGATAATTGGAGAAAACGTGTTTAAACACATCGAATTTTTTTTCGAAGTAGTTGGGCCACTCAAAATAAAAGGGCTAAGTTAGGATCGATTTAGGCTTAGCATCTTCCCTATCTCACTCGCAGGTGCCGCAAGTGAATGGTTTAAAAAGGATTATATTGGCTCAGTTACTACTTGGGAAAATTTGGTAGAAAAATTCATTCAAAAATTCTACCAACTTTATGATAACAATGATGAGATGGAAACTGATGATGATGATGACCCAAACGATATTGCTGACATCTTTAAGATCAAAGGGAACTGATTTGACTTCGAGACACCCTTGTGTGAAGCATTAAATGAATTTAACTATCTCTTTAAAACCGACACGGATTTGTTTACTTTCAATATCCAAGAAATCAAGACTTACGAGGAGTATGAGTAGAATAATAATAATGGTCAGATAATGGGGTACCATATCAACTATGTGATCATATATGCGAACCATATCATTTTAAGAATGGAAAGACTAAATGGCTAACGTGTAGTTTAAATATTGATGGGTTCTGTAATGGTAGAGAACTACCCGAGATGGTTTGAGTCGGATGTATGACTTATTTTCAGGATCACAAATGGAATGATGAATTGACTGATGGAAAGCTGAAAGAAGAAGCTTTAATGCATAAGGCCAGAATTGAAGAATCACAGGGGGATGCAACTCCCGGAGTAATGAAATTCTGCGCATGGTTAAAAAGTAGTTTTGAGAACTTCCATGAGCTAGATTATGATGTATTAGTAAAGATGGAAGAATGTTGGTGGAAGGTAAATGCTCATGAAAACGCCCCATTCGCTCGATGGGAAAATCACAGCCAAGGACCATATGCAAACGCCAAAACTAAAAAGGATTATGACCCTTATCTTGATATTTACCGTAACTTTGGTAGGAATTATGGATCGAACAACGCAGGTCCCATTCACTCGATGGGAAAATCACAGCCAAGGACCATATGCAAACGCCAAAACTAAAAAGGATTATGACCCTTATCTTGATATTTACCGTAACTTTGGTAGGAATTATGGATCGAACAACGCAGGTCCCATTCACTCGATGGGAAAATCACAGCCAAGGACCATATGCAAACGCCAAAACTAAAAAGGATTATGACCCTTATCTTGATATTTACCGTAACTTTGGTAGGAATTATGGATCGAACAACGCAGGTAATATTCAAGACAATACGAAGGAACATCATGATCCATCAATTTGAAAAATTAAAATATTCGAGATGATGAAATACTCATTCAATGCTGATGATGAGGATGTTGCCATTAAAGAACGCGAGCACTCTGACCACTCAAGAATTAACGTTGATGCATGTCAAGCTTATCGAGAACTTTTTCGCATTATGGATGAGGGATGGCTCGTGACAAAGGCAAAAGAAGAGTGAAGAAAGCTGAAGGAAAAAGTCTAACTTAAAGTATAATACCCCAAAAATTATATGGTGATAATAAGGTACAAATAAGTTTACATCGAAGATAATATATAACAATTTATACGGTATGTGACATTTGGAAAATGTAATTTGGAGTAATAAACTAAATTAATAAACTTTTATAACCTTTTATGTTTTGAATGGTGTTGGAAGCAAAGTTTACTTAATATTAGTAAGCATAGTAAAAAAATATATTAAGTTAATATGTGAGCCTTTTGTGTTGATACAATTTACAAAAGAATATAAATGAAAGATATACGCATTAGTGAAATGAAACGCCGGATTTCATTTGTTTTGGAAAGTGAGTGGGCTAAAAGTTAAAGTGTTATATATGTCAATTTATCAATCAAATAATTACTAAAGAAGACCAGCTGGCCATCACTATTAAATTGACAATATATGATATGCATTCATAAATACTTTCCCAAAAGTTTCTGCTTTTTACGACGAGATTGCCGGCTGGAAAACCATATAAAAATGAATCTCTGTATACTCTTTCCTGAATCTCTCAAAACAAAAAAAGAAGAAAAGAAGGTTTAAGCCGTCTGCAAATAAAAGAAGTAGAACGCGAGTTGTGTTCACGGCAACATTGGTCTTGATCGGGTTCTTGTTCGTGTACACGAGAATACATCTTCAAGTTTCGGGTTTGTTGTTCTAGTTTAAGTTTTGGTTTCGTTTATTCTAGTGCGAGTTTAGTTTGGGTTGCGGTTCGTGTTTGGGTTCGGTTCGAGTCCGTGTGGGACTAAGTTTCTGGTTCGCAGTTGGTATTTTAGTTGTTTGGGTTAAAGGTTCCTGTTTGATCTTGGGAGGTTCGAGTCTGCGCATGGATTTGTGTTTGACTCGTGTTCGTGTTTGGACTCGTGTTCATACTCATCAGTGATTTTGAGGCATCCATGCTTTTGTTTCGAGGTTTGAGTTGCGAATAAATTCCATCGGTAGGTGTTCGATCATAATTTTGTCTTTTGTTCGCTGGGGCTTAGAACTCGTGAATAGGTAGAGTCTCTCATAAGTCTCGCTAAATCTTCGTACGTGTTCGAGTTGATAATCGTGTCCGATTATGGTTTCAGTTTTGATACCTCATCAAGCTTAGAGGTAAACCTTGAAATTTATATACCATTTTAATGCAAAAACCTACTATATGGTACTCATATGTTTAGGTTATGTTATAATTTGGTTAGTCACAATATGTTAATACTTTATGGAAACCAAACATTCATCGCGAAATGGCGTGGCAATTATGAAACTTAAGATAAATTCAAGGATAAAAGAAAATAAGGTTTACGTGGTCTACTGATGAAGAATTCATGTTTCTTACAATTCTAAACTTAACTTAGATGTCTAAAATCATTTTTAAACATGTTATAATGTTACTTCGAAAGATCTTCAACAACCATAATTCTTTATGTAACAATCTCTTTTAGTATAGATTTTGATGCAGCTCATTATTGAATATATAATCATGTCGACATGTTAATATAATCTACTAAAATGGGTAGATTATTCTATGGGCGCTTCTCATTCTATGATCCCAATGTTGATAAAATAAAGGAAGTCAAACAGGTTGTTAAGAAAAGAAAAAGAAAGAAAAACCCAAAAATATCAGGGATAGTTAGTGTACATATAAAAAATGGTGAAAACGGGACTTGTCAAAGCTATTAAATTCTTTAGTTCCCCTTGACGAACGCTTTGCTACTTTTTGAGTTATTAGTCTAGAGGGATTAGGATTCTTGCTTTCTTGAATGTTTACTTCATAACATTGCGCGAGGACATGAAAATACCTTAGTATGGGGGGATTTTGGTATGTGCTTAATTACACATACCATTCTCCATTAATAACGGACTTAAAAGACTAAAAACATACCAAAAATACATTGTATTTGTATGTTTTGCATTTGTATTGTGCAGGAAACGGATATTCAAGAAAAGGAACAAAAAGAAAGCCAAAAACAACAAAATCCAAGCACGAAATGGAAAGGACAAAGTCAAAAGGTAATCAAGTGAAGAAAATACAACTTGAGGGACTAAAACTGCCAAAACCTCAAGTTGTATTACTAATATAACAAGACAAGGGTCAAAGTTGCAAACCGGGCAGAGATTACATTTAAGTTATATAACTTAAGGGGACCAAAGCTGCCTACTTGCCCATAAAGCCATCTTTCCCGCCCCATCAAAAACCCAGGTACAACTTGGATGTCTTCCCATACTTCCCACCTGCAAAACCACTCGACACCCTAGCCAAAATCATTTCATCCACCCTACTATTTCCCCCCAGCTGTATAAAGTCCATGTTGGCAATCCCTCACCTTTCCCAAGTATCTTCAATGGCTGAGATTGACTCCAAAGAAGCACAAAAGAAATCAATGGCTGGGATTAGGGCTTTGAAGTCTCTCACAAAAGAAACACAAGAAAGAAGGGCTGAAGACTTAGCTCTTAGTATAAATAGGAGGCTATGTGAGCCGAATAGCGTATGTAGTATATAGTCTTTATCTTTCTTTAAATTAAGTCATTCTTATGTTTCTTTCAGCTTATTGCAAGTTCTTTGTACTCTTTTTAAAAGTTAATGAAGTGTTGAAGTTTTAAGGTTTTTATACCCGTTTTTGAGTTTTATTGTCAAACTGCTTAAATTACCTTTATATGTGATAAAAAGCTCTTAAAACAGCTTATTAATAAGCTATGTTCACTTAACAAGTCAATAAGCTAAGTAAAATTTGAACTTGTACTTGAAAATCCACTCAAAAATACCACAGCTTGTACTTTGGATGATAAGCCGAATTTGGACTTTATGGATGATAAGCCAGTTCTGGATGGGCTTATGGACTCTCACTAGCTTGTTTTACACAAGCTAGAGCTTGTAGACTCTTTGTTTAACCCTGTTTTGAGCAAGGGTTTTGTAAGTTTTCTCTTCTTCTTACATTTCTTATTTACTGCAGAAGTGCTTTTATGTTTTTTTATTACTTAATTTGCTTATGAGATGCTTACTATGATGTTATGCTTATCCTTGCTTAGTTTGTAGTTTAAAAGTAGTTTGTATCACTTTCTAGTTAGTACTGTTAGTTCATTTGATAAAACTGCTAGTTATGAGTCAATACTGTTATACTAATTCAGCTTATTTAAGTGCTCATTCTTGATTGGGTTCTACTTATAAATGTCTTATTCTGTAATTTGATAATCTGTTTTAAATAATTTAGGACCTAATCAGCTTAAAATAAAAAGAAGAATGATTTTTGAAAACCTTAAGGGATATTTTCAACTAGCAGTACTAACCCTAAGTTAGTACTGCTAGTTCATTTTAGTGAACTTTTAAAGCTAGCAGTATCTAACTTAATGGCTAGCAGTACTAACTAGCAAGTTAGTAACCGTTTAGTTAAAACTGTTATACTGTGGTTATTTATGCTTAATCAGCCTATATTTCTGCTTAATATAAGATTTTCCTTAGCTTTTAGAGTAGATTAAACCATTTTCCTTTACTTTCTTAGGAGTAAGACTTATTTAAGTTTATTTTCCCTTTTCCCAAAGTATTTTCAATAGTGTATCAGTTTATAGCTTTTTAGCTTATTTGCTATTTTAATTTAATCTAGTTGCTTATTCTTATGCCTGAATGCTTATTAGGGGTAGTTAATTATCTGTTTTAGCTTATTTGCTTATTTCTTGTTTCATTGTGTTTTGTTTAAGCTAGCAGTACTAACTTTAACTAACATACTATCTTATAACAACATAACGTAACTTAAGTTAGTACCGTTAGTTAATACTGGTAGTACTGTTGTTAGTACTGCTGAGTTTGTCCTGCTTATTTAGCTTAATTGCTTGCTGAATTTGTTTATTTAGAATTGTTCTAGTTCTTTTTGGTTTTGACTTGAGCTTATTTGAGCTTATTTATGTTCTAGTTTAAAAGTTTTAAGTGTTTTTGCCATTTTTAGCTTTTATGCTTGTTCTAGCTTATTCTCTTTGCTTATTTTTATGTGCATTTGCTTATCAGTGTTAGTGCCCAATCATATTCACATCCTTGTCATATTCAAATATCAATTATCAATCGTCTCTCGATTTTCCATCTCTAGCCTCGTTGGGACATAACGACCCGGGAACACTCTATACTGCTTCCGGTTTCATTGCTCTCGCGTGATTTCGTCCCTTGTTGTGTATTTATACATGTTTGTATTTGTTTACATATTTAAGGGGTGAGTTCGCATGGCGAGTCACACATCAACATATATCAGTCAAGTATAGTTATTAGTTTTTCCTCAAAATCCTTAATTTGCAGATAATTTAAGGTCTCTTCCTAGCTTAATTTTTGTTAATTTTCATTGATTTTAGCTTATTGTAGTGTGAGGACAATCTGTTTTTAGTTTTTAAAGTGTCAAAATCACTTTTGAGTCTCAAAATTATGTCTGCAAATTGTCAATTTTTCTAAAAACAAAAACAAAGTAGTATAGTCTGTCAATTGCATAAGTCATGAGCCGTATGTCCAGCTAAAATCCAGGCTTAATTTCTGTAAAACTAGTCAGATTCTAAATCTGTTTTTGGTTTTTTGCTTTTTACCTAGTGCTTAATAGTCTCAATCTTAGCTTAAAAGTTTGGTAAAAGTCTTAAAACTGTTTTTAATATCTGCTGTCTTAAAGTCTTTTCAAAGCTTTTTAGCTTATTATCGTAGCTCATTTTTAGTCACTAGTGCTTATTAGGTTAGGTTCTTGGTCTGTTTTTAGCTTATTGTGTTTCTAAATTGCTATTGTAGTCTAATACAGTGTCCAAACAGTTTAGCTATATGCCTTTGAGTCAAAATAAGCCAATCTGTCATCTTTAAGCTAGCTTATTCTAGCTTATTAGTAAGTTTCAGCAAAAAGTCCATTTATTAAATTTGCTTATTTTCACTTGTTTTTTCACTGTTTTAAAAAGAAAACTAAAAAAATAACTTAGCAAAAAGGAAAGGTCCAGGACTCGAACCTGTGACCTCTCCTTCACACACACTAAGCCTTAACCATCTTGCCCTGGGAACTTTTTCATAAGAGTGTCATTTCATTTATTACTTAAACACATTCTAATTGTTGCTTATTCGAGCTTATTTGCTTTTTAACTGCTTATTCTTTCAGCCAAATTTCCAGTTTTCATTTTTAATAGATTTTAAATAGGTTAAAGTATTTTTCATAATTTTTCCAGATTTTTAATAATTAGTTTACTATTTTTAATATTTAATTTAGATTAAATCTGTTTTTAATTCATAAAAAATAAAATAAAAATAAAAAAATATAATTTCTTTTTCAAAAATTATTTTAATACATTTAGGAACATATTAAATTTCTATTTTAAGTTTTTAGGTTTATTTTGCTATATTTTTGTTTACCCGTTAGTCGTTAACTTCCCGTTAAGTGTTTATTTGTCGTTTGAATTTAGTTGTGCCTTAAATTCTAGTTTAGAGTGCCTTTTATTTGCTTTCCCTTGCATTTTTAAAATTAGAAATCAAAAACAAAAATCGATTATTCAAACGCGCGATCACAAGCCGAAACGAGATTCTCAAATTCACACTTCGTCGGGATACGACTCGGGAAGATTTGGTCATCACTTTTCCTAAAAGTGATTTTCATTTCTTAACAAAATACTTCTTTTACTATTTGATATTAGGTATTTTAGTTTTATATATAGACTATAATATTCTCAAATCAAAAGACTTGGGTTATCTAGTTACTAGTAGTCGGGGTGGTTGGTTGAAGACCTGGATAGCTATCACTTAAAGGAGTTTTTACTTTGTATGTACTCAGTGTCAACTACGCATAAGATAATGATAATCTCAAGAGGTAAATGATGTCTCATACATTGTGTGTGGTAAGGAGTACTTAGAGATTTTGCATGGAGCAAAATTCTCTACACCATTCTTCCAATATTAGTGCAAGCTTAAGTCATAAGGACGGGGAATTATACTTCAGTTTCAAGTTTGGTATATCAGGTTTACTCCATCAGTAGTTACTTTAAATAGCCTACAAAGGGGTTGGTAAAAGATAGTAAGAGAGAGTTTATGAGTAGAGATTTGATCAGCAGTTTATTCTCACGGGATATATTTGAGCTAATTTATTCTTCAAACAAGTATTCAAGTATATGTGCGTACAAGGTTTTGCTGATCCGAAGGTATATAAACCATGGGGAAAAGGAGTTGGATACACCAGACACGCATAACAAAGTATACGTGGATAGATCCCAGAAACCTTTCGTTATTCTTAGTCATTTCCGGGAAGAGAAATGTCATAACCGCAGAGATAATCAGTGTTATTAACTTGTTACTTCTGGGTGCATCACTTTAACTACATGTTAGAAGAGATATTTTGATACTTTTAGTATGCATTATTTAAACTTCCAGGGGGAAGATATGTGTGAACAACTATTCAAGCGTGAGAAGATACGTTGTTGATCCAATTAATGTTTCCCCGAATGGGTAATCACTAATATTATTTTCAAAGGAGAATTAATATTTGATGTGGTATCTACGAATTTTTTTGTGCAATTAATGAATCTAACTAGTAAAAAGCTTTGAAACGCTCAAGAGCAGATTGCTAGTTCGGAGGGGGAAGCTTTAAAAGCTTCTAAATCAAGAATATGCGGCATGAATTAGGGGGAAGCTAATTCAGAAGCTTCTACTTTTACCAGAAATGTACGGGTTTACTTAGATCATAGCCTATTACAGTATTTCTCCTACAAGGTACTACAAAGATGATTCATGTTGGAGTGCAGACTTGAAGTCAAAGGCCACAGAAGACATCATCAGCATTGGAAGCTTTATGGAAGTTCTTGTTCTTAATAAATATGTACTTGTTAGGAAAATATTGTAAGTAATTCCGTATATCATCCCATGGTGGAAAATTGTTAGGTTTCATTTATGTGACGACATATAACTGAATTACCATAGTTTACTCATAGTCCAATACACAGGACTAAAATAAGGCATATGTTGTAAGTTAATGAAGCGTATGAACCATAAATACCCATCCATGGCTTTCTAATGGAAAGGGTTGAGACCTGTATCTTTTCACTTTCTAATTATTTTACACTTTACATTTCTCGTCTCTACTCTCTCACTAAAACAGGATATCTTAGTGGTTTAGTCTCCCCCGACCCCATGGATCATTGATTCTTTAAAAACTAACATATAAATATAACTGAAATATACTCCCTCTTAAGGTGTCTGACACCCGATTTTATCAAAGATAGTCTACACACGACTCGCACATTGCCCGTGAGTGTTAGAAATTTCTAGGTATAATCCTTTTTATAAAATAAAACATGAATTAAACAACATCAAATTTCTGGCATCATTGCGGGAACTAATTTGTTAAACTATCATTCCCATATTTAAAACCGAAATAAATAAAGTCTAGAGAGAGAAAGATGAAGGCTAGAGAGAATAAAGTAAAAGAAAAAAATGGTAGATTACGCTTTGAAGAAAAATGCAACAACACCCTCCTAACAAGCAAGGAGTGTAATTATACCCTAGAGAGGGCTGGTCTCTAGGCTTTATATGTGGAGGCTTTATTTGGACTGAAACAAATATATCTAATGGCTTTAAGCCCTGACCACCTATGCCTAAATTAGCTAATATAATTCCCGGTAAAATAATGTATTGCTATTACAAGGCGCGAGAATAAAATAAAGGACCATCACTTTACTAAAAAAGAGGCTAATAATCTCCCCCTAATGGGTGGTCATTTCACTTAAGGCTTAACTTCTTATGACGTCTTGAATCTTGGAGCCTTGTATGCTTGGGAATTCTTTTAAAGTTCCTTTTGCATGCTTGTGATGTTGGATCTTGATCTTGATCTTGATATCTTATAACTTTAACTTGATATCTTGGTCTTTAGCCTTTATAACATCTTGGATACTTCTTGACCGGAACACTTCTTAACCGACATACTCATCCTTTGACATCACTTGAAGGCTGACAATCTTCCCCTCCTCAAACATAGACCTTTGACTGATCTACTAGAACATAAATGCTTTGACTATCATAGAGGAAGTTCTTGTTTATCAGAGTTGCAGAAGTTTATCTTTGAAATTCAAAACTATCTTCAAGCTTTGATTAATGCCATTGAATGTGTCCTTGAACTTTGAGAATGAGTATGCTGCCTTGACTGCTACTCAGCTAGAATATGGTGGATACGCCATCGACTTGTCCTGCATGTTTAGGTTAGAGATAAACAACAGATATGTGCAATATTGTAATTAGTAATTTTGGTCATTTTAAGTTGTGGTTTACCATTGGTTCCCCCGTTTCATAGTGATAAATACTATACTTGTGATCATATAAGTTCAAATAAGCTTCTTGATAGGGTTTCCAGCTTAAAGTATTAGATTCTCTAATGCATAAGCATCAGATTCACCGTACTTGCTAGTTCTCATTACCGTAACGTCTCAAAGCAGATAACACGATAAGAGTGAATCAGTTAGTTACTATCTGACTGATTAAATACGTGTTCAATCTTCCCATGCCTAGATGCCCTTTCGAGGCTGCCACAATGGACATGAGATCAAAAACTTATTTGAAAATCAGTAGACATATTAATGAATAATTATTTTTAAACATACAGGAAAGTTTTTAATTGTTTTCAAAAAGCATCTGTTAATTCTCATTAATACACACAGATTATATTTGCGTCTGTGTTAGACTCTTATACAACTTGTGTTCTTGATGATGAACAACAAGTGTATATAGAATTGTGTCCTAATGAGATTTATTGATTGATCTCGTAGGCTTTAGACTCTATAAGTGCACTTTTGTTATTTAGTGATCGGAGGCTGGAGCGGACTGCCACCTTTTCAATATCTACTATCTCAGAGTGAGAAAGTTGATAGAAACGTGTGTTCTCCGTGATACATGAAACAAACTTCTTTTTAAGAGAATCTTGAGTAGCTTGGGAGGGTTTGCATATGCATCATTGGGTCCATGAAGGACTTGTCATTAAATCAGAATTAGCTTGTGATTGTTTATAGATTATGCTATGACCTGGTTTCTGCCTAAGTGAATGGAGGGTTTCTTTCTTTATACCCTTTATCCTTTCAATTATTTTTCATTCTTCAACCCCTTTAATGTTATTCCAATGCGTCCTCATTATCACCATGTTGGGTTTGTTTCGGTGATAACTCATGCCCTGGATAACATTCTTTCCAATCATACCTAAGGACTTCTACTCTATCTAAAGGAGTGTCCCTAGGTAGATCTCTCCGGTTCTGGCTGGATCATGGAACAAAATACCTAACCTTAACCGCCTTGTATCTCCGTAAATCACAACAGTTGGTCGGTCTTTGGATATTTCCATAGTAGCCATAAAACTATTGAAAAAGCAATCAACGTGTTTGAGAAATCATTTATTACACATTGAGAGTTTTCTATATCACCAAAAAGCCCCCTACACATATGCACCAGATTATGAAGAAGTTTTGCACATGCGAGAATGGGAACAGACTTATTTTCAAAGGATCTTATCCGATATTAAGCAATATTGATCACATTTTAATCATTATTCTCCCCCTCAAAAATTGCATATGTGGTGACAACTTTTGACTTATCCAGTGAATTAAAATACAAGTAAATGTACGTTGATCCACTTAAGATGGAACCAAACAATAGAGAACGGTATGCAATGCCGAATGAACCACTTATTATTAATTTTTAAAATTTATACTCCCCCTCAAAAAATAGATTAGAGTCAAAATTTGGAGCGAGAGTTTGTTGAGCACACAATTTTGAGAGATTTTGAATATTTCTATTGAAAATATCTTGAAAAATTATGCTCAACAGGAAAATATGTGAGATATATCTGATTGAACATCATTTTCCTAGATCTTCTCCTTGAAGCAATTAAAACTTTAATGTTTATATACTTTGCTCAAGACCAAGAAGATATGAACCTCCCGTTGTTTGAGTAATAATTTTACATAAATGAAACATTATCTTTCTTTGGAGCCTATCTAAGCCTGACATTTACTTAGAAGTCGTAGAGAAAGTTTGAAGAGACATGTTTTGAAAACTTTTAAAACTCTCGCTCGAACTTCATTTATACACTCGTGTCAATATTAATCAACATTTCTAGGTGCGTAAATGTTATCGATTTACGAGAGACATGTCGGAGAAGATTATTTTTGGACTTTTCGAAAATTTTTGATTTTATACTTTATTTTTCTTTTCTAATAAATATATACAGAGAATTATTGTGATTTTAAAAAGACGTTCAAGCTCCTGTGGAGACAAACTGCGCATACCAAGGCGACGAACCAAATACTTAAACCTATCCGCTGGAGGGGCTTTTGGTGAAGATTGTCGCCAGTTGGTAATCAGTCTTGATAAAATATAGTTCAATCGTAGCCTTTTCTACGTGTTCCTTGATGAAATGGTAGCAGACTGTGATGTTTTTTTGTTCTAGAGTGTAGGACTGGGTTGCAGGATATGGCTATGGCTGATTTTGAATCACAATAGATAGGAATCTTGTTAAAGTGATAGCCATAATCCGTTAACCTAAGTCCGCACCTAATGACTTGGACACAACAAGCTGATAGAGACACATATTTATGACTTTCATCACTGTTTGAAAGCGCCGTAACAGCCTTGTTTTCTTCTGTTCTTCGAGACCAGCCCACTAGCTTTTCGCCTAAGAATTGAGTTCCACCAGAAGTACTCTTAAAGGAGTCTCGACATCCTGCATAATCAGCATCTAAAAATCTAGTTAGTTTAAAACAAAAATCTTTCTTATACCAGAGACCCATATTGACGGTTCCTCGTAGGTAACAAAAGATCCTTTTAACCTCTTTGAGGTGCTTCTCAGTTGGTTGAGCCTGGTACCAGAGCACAATAAACTATTTAGCCATTTACAATGTCTCCGGTCTGCTTGACGTAAGATACATTAAGGCACCGATCATGCTTTGATATTTCGTAGCATCGACGGGAGTCCCATTCTTGTCAAGGTCAAGCTTGTCTTTGATCTCTATTGGTGTACGAATAGGATCACAAGATTCAATTCCATATTTTTAAGGATTTCTAACACGTAGTTGGACTGGTTTATGAAGATGCCACGGGGGGATTGGTTAACTTGTAAACCAAGGAAAAACTTCATTTCCCCCATCACGACATTTCGACGCGGCTTTTCATAAGGTCAGCAAATAATTGGGTATACCTAGGGTTTATAGAACCAAAGATAATATCATCTACATAGAACTGTAACCATTAAGATTTCCGTCGTCGCAGCTCTTATAAACAACATTGGATCAATGGTGCCTTTGGAGAAGTGATTCTGTAGGAGAAACTTTGACAATTCGTCATACCATGCCCTCGACGCTTGCTTTAACCCATAAAGTGCCTTCTTTAACTTGTAGACATGACTTGGATGATCAGCATCGATGAAACCTTCAGGTTGACACACGTACACGTCTTCCTTTAACAAACCATGAAAGAAAGCAGTTGTCACGTCCATATGAATACAATGAACGATATTGAGATCAACATATGCCGAAAAATATCCTAGATAGCGTTACAACTAGAAACGGAGCGAAGTATTCTACAAAAATCTATTTCTTCCTATTGGACGGTAACCCTATCACGAAACCAGAAACGAGTCTTGTTCTAATGACCATGTTCGTTTCATCATAAGCTTGTTTTTGAATAACCATTTCAAAGTAAGGGTTTTTATGTTATCTGGAGCAGGAAACTAACACCATAACATCAAGCCATTTGACTGGAGAAGCACTTCTTGCAAATGAGTCCAAATCCCATCGAGCATGGTCATCCATAGCCTCTTTGACATTCTTAGTTTTCATATGCTCACAGTCAATGCTAATGCACAATTCACCATCATTTCATAACTTATTTTCTTGTCAAAACTGCCGTTAGGTTCTCCAAATCACTTATTCCAGAGGGTGAACCTTTAAGATCACCGTTGGTAATCATTTGGGTAAAATGTTGATAAACCATTTGGCATGTTCTATGGATCCACTCAGTTGTGAGGGATGAAATGAATCAGCAACACTTGTGGATGGTGGAGCAAATGGATTCTCGAATACATCTCCATCAGACATAGCATTAGGAACATTATCAGCAACTATTTCGGGTTAGAGCGGGGCTTGATTGTCTTGTTACTGACCATGTTTATTGTTGTGTGGGCCGTAATCGACAACATCCAGTGAAGTGATTTGGAATACATTAGAGACTATGCGGATGAATTTTGTTGGTGTCAGAACATATTCTTCAACTGATGAGACAGCAATTGGAGTAAAAAAAGATTCTGATTTGCATGAGCAGCAGGAGCGGTTCTTGGAGCTGCTGGTGGACCACCAATATAATTATCATACATCGCTTCAAACAAAAGATCAATTCACATTCAGTTGTTTTTTGAGGTGTTATTGTTGACGAAGCATAAGTAAGATCGAGTCCTAAACTGATTTGTCTAGAAGTCATTCCTTAAAGCCTGGGTTTTGAACTGTGTTGCTTAAAAGCCATAGCTGAAAGCTCTTCAAAAGTAACGTTCATCATCTTCATGATTTTCTTTGTCCTTCGGTTGTATACTCTGTAAGCACAAGAATTATCAGAATAACCAATGAAGAAGCCAATATCAACTTTGGCACAACCAAGCTTCCCAATATCATGCACGATCGTTCTGGATAACAGAGCCCGAATACATGAAAAAGGAGATAGTCAGGTTTTCTCCCGCCATTAATAGCTCGTATTGTGTTTGTCAAATCGACGGTTAATGAAAGTACGGTTTTCATTAGTATGCAGCAGTAAATCGCTTCAGCCCATAAGAATAACAGAGCACAAGAAAAAATCAACATTGTTCTAGAAACCTCCACTAACGTTCGGTTTCTTCGTTCCTCGACTCCATTCTGCTGAGGAGTTCTCACAGCAGAAGACTGGTGAGAGATGCCAACACTGTCAAATTATTCTTTAAGCACTTGATTCTTGAATTCTGTGCCGTTGTCGGTTCTTACAATAATGACTGGAGCTTGTAGAAGGACTTGAATTTTCTTTAGGAAAGTTTTGATCACTTCAGGTGCTTCATCTTTTGATCTGAGAAAGTGGACCCAAGTGTAATGAGAGTAGTCATCCACAATCACCAGAATATACTGCTTCCCATTTATACTTCTGACTCTCATCGGCCCACACAAATCCATATGAAGCACGTGTAGTCTTTGCTTTGAATTTGGAACAGGTTTGGGTGGGTGAAATGCCTTTTTTGCTTTTTCCTTGCTCACATGAGGGACAAAGATGTTCTTTATGATATTTGAATTTTAGAAGACCAGTGACGAGATCATTTTTAGCAAGGTCATTTATGGTGTCAAAATTAAGGTGGGATAAACGTTGATGCCATAACCAAGACTTAGTAGAAGTAGCACGAGCCATAAGGCAAATTGGAGATGCAGAGGCCAATTTCACGGAGATTAATTGTTTAAAGGTTTGTTGTACGATTTTCCTTTCAACATAAAAAAGCTCCCTCCTTCGTAGAATTTGACAGAAATGGTGTTCCTCTGAAGAGCGAACCTCTAAAATCATGATTCACAAACCCTCCCAACCGAGAACATGATGTTCCCAAGCCTTCAACGAAATAACCCTGTAATTAATATATTACCCGCATTGAAGATCACCATAACAAACCCAAAATTGCAGCAAATATGAATCATATTCCAAAGCGGACGGTTTCCCATAAACTTCTAAACTGAAATTTAAGACAGCTTTAGGTTTCTTGTCATATGCTTTGAGCACCCGAGTCTACGCATCATAAACAAATTTGGACGAATTGCCAAAGAAAAAGTAGAATCTGGAAACCGTTTGCTTGTAGGTTCCCGAGGGTTAGAAAGTACATTTATCACCTTAAGAGCAGTCAGATATTGACACTCAATTTACTGGAATCATATTAATTTACCTTAAGTTTCTTTAAGGTCAAAAAATACTTGCGAGTTGGTGACCACCTAGGCAACCTTCTAGGTTTACTAGGCATAGGTGAAGCAAGTCCATTCTTTGACCCAAACATCATTAGTTTTTTGGTCTTGGCTTATGTATCTTTGTCCTTTATCATTAGATAACATAGCATTTTGTTTATCATCACTGAGATTCATGCATTCTCATACTTATAGCATACAAAACTTCATGAGTAGTATTAATTATACATTTTCTTACACATACAACAAAACAACTGTTAGAATTTTATCATTCGGAATACAAAGCTTATTTATTACATTCAATACATATGTTTCTGATTCTTAGAAAGCATTAAATTCCTATGGTGTTCTTCTACTTCAACTTCTCTATACTTGATGCAACTACTCTTAGATGTAGAGGGAACCCTATCATTCTTTGTATTGCTCCTAAGTTGTGGTCTTCTGGTCTTAGCAGTGTTGTCTACTCCTGTAGAAGATAAACCATTTGAGTCAGAATTAACATCTTTCTTAGTGATGACATGAGGTTGTGAAATAGTGATTAGTTTTGACCTAACGCTTGCTCTAACTTTGTTGACAGACACAAAATTTTCCTCCCTAGAAGTCTTAAAAGGATTAATCCTAAACATTCCTGGGGCAATCACGTTATCATTTTTCACAGCATTGGCTTCATGTGGTGTAGTACTGAATTTGAAGTGACAGGGTAGAACAAATCATATACCTCTCAACACCTAGGGAGAACTGAGTTTTTGAAGATTTTTGTCGTTCAGATTGAAACGCATTCGGTTGTCGAACAACAGGATGGTTTCTAAGAGGTTGCAAAAGAGGTTTCCCCGTAGTTGATTGATTTGCAAACTTAGTATTCGAACTCGACCTTGGTGATGTCCTTAATGTTCAGAAACCTTATCAATAATGGCTTCTTAACTTAGCAATTTCATAAATCATATTTAGGATGTAAGCTACTATATGAAAATTTTCTTGCAAAGAGTCAATTATGTTTTTGTTTGAGTCCGTGTCACATAGAGAAGATCAAACAGTTTGCTTTGTATGTGGTTTTAAAGGTTTGGCATATTATTAGATAATTCAAAACCTGAAACTCTAATTCCACATTCTGATCATCTAGTGTCTAAGACAAAGGATCAAGGGTATTTGATGCACATGGAGTATCCATACTCTTACCTTTGATATCTCCCAACTGAGGTTGCAACCGTTCAATTTGGTTTTGCATGCCATTATAAGATTTATCATACGAAATCTTGTCATATTTACATTCCTCACATTTTTTATACCAATCATTCCAAAGAACAGCATATTCTTTTTCCTTTTTATTAATGCAAGTTTCAAGTTTTTCTTTCGTATAATCAAGCTCAGTTTGTAGATTTGATGTATCTACAGCAGAATTATTTAACACAATAGACATAATATCTTGACATGACACTAAACAGCTCATAAGAGACACCGATTCCCAAAGCCCTATGCTTAGCAATAGAATCATCCAGCTACCTTTTGCAAGAGATTTGAAGTCTCAAACAAAAGTAAGTTGCTTTTTTCAAAAATTATATTTCAAAATTTTAAACTCTAGCTTCAACTTAGTTAACGATAGGAAAAAATTTATCTTTCACAATTTTATGAAGCTCTTGATGAGCAGCAGATGACCAAATTGTATTATCTACATTCTTTTTTGTTGTACAAACACGTTGGAAGATTCACAATAAGTGCACTTTATATTTCCTATTTAAAAAAATTTTCGTGCAACGCTTGGAGAAGTATCATCCAAAAACTCTTCATTAGGTATTGAAATTGGCTTTGAAATTGTGTTTGAAACACTGGTCGTTTTAGAAGTATTTAAAAAATACAACTTTTCACCGACTTAGTCCTTATGAGAAACCAAAAACATCTAAAATTGATTAATCTATGCAATAGTTTTTGCAGGTTATATTTCTATATTCAATTGTTTCATTTTAAACGACTATTTTGAGCAGTTGTAGTGTTTCCCACTTGCCGAAACATACACGGCAAGAGGATCATGCTTTTTAATAATACAATGCCATTATACAAACTCTGTTGTTTCTGCTGAGCTTGCTTGAGATAAAAAGGATTTTGATAACCTAGAGCCATTTTCTGTTCATGTGTGGTAGAACGAGTCTGGCTTTGGTGAAAGCATAAGCAACGTTTGAATCGGATTGACCCATTTTTACCGAAAATGTTTATCTAATTCCTTTATTCTTTTTCTCAATTTTTTGAATTTGTTTATCAAGATAGCTCAACTTCACAGAAGTTTGCAATTCATCATTCAAGGTTTCTTCTTTGCCGAAGATAAGAAACAGTTTGATTTTTCTTTGTAAAGTTGGTTATCTAGATTTGCAATGTTCTCATTCAAAGTCTTATTTGTTTAGCAGAACATAAGTGAAGTGCCTTTATCTTTTTAAGAAAACATTGTTCTGATAAACTTACTTTTGTAACACCTATTCAAGTTATCATATTTTTTCCTGATTGATTTCAAAACATATTTCTTGATTTTTAAATCTAGCAAGCTCAGGTGTGTCAAATCGCATTTTCGTTCTTTCATTTTGCGATTGAACCCGAGTTACTTTCTCAACCTCTAACCAAATTATGATATCATGAATCATAAAAAGATAAAGATGTGTATTCCTCAACAGTACAGGAATTTGACTATTGTCCCCCCATTTGTTTTCCATACTAGACAACGCAGAGATTCACATTACTGTCATTCTATTGAATCTTGGTGGTGTCCAGAAATGGGCTTGGTATTAGTATACTGCTCCTCTGAGTAAACATATTAAATATAGCATTATCATAAAACAATTTTTCAATACATGCAGTACCTCAGCTGTCCATCTAATCATGGACCGGGAGCTTTGTCAGCTAAGTACCACGATGTCGATGGCATGCTAGCAAATTAGCCACCAAGATGCATTGCATTGACTTCCTCAATCAATCAAGATCCTCTGCATACAAAGCCACAAATCAAACTCTCGCTTGAGTAGGATCCCTGCTTCTTCCCATTGAGCAATCAGCAACTAGTCTGAAGATAACAACATCCCTTCTCCTTGGTCTGACTGTGCAGTTCCTAACAATATGACCCATTCCTCTACAGTTGTAATACCTTACCTGATTTCCGTTTTTTCTATTACCATTACCTTTATCCCGTGCTGCTACAACATTCCCATTCCCATTCTAATTCGCATTCTAATTAGCAATCCTTGGAACAACAATAAGCCCATTCTTATTTCCAACATTCTAAACACCTGGATTCTGAACTCCATTCTGGACAACCTAATTCCAGACATTTTGAACTGCAATATAAACCCATTCTATTCCCAAAATCTGCACCCAGCATACTGTCTAAAACTGATTCCCACCATACCGCTCCGACCATCTCCTGCATATGTCTTTTCTTGCCTCATATTCATACTCGGGTTTGCAACTCTGCCTGTGCATTGGGTTGGATTTGAAATTATTTGGTCGTTGTTTGGTTGGTTTAGAAAGATAAGTTTTGAATGCTTTAGTCCATTATACAAGTGGCATGATCATTGCAGTTGTGGATCAAAATGTCTTCTCGGGATTTAACATTGTTTGTTGCATGTAGTTCTGTTTGAATGAAGTGTGTGGGATATAATTGTTGTTTGGTGATGGATGTTTGCATGTTAGGTAATTGGAGATGAAGTTGATTTTGTTTGAAAACACAGAGTTTATAAAGAATATTGGAATTTACAATTAGTGCAAAAGGATCATGTGTTTTTTCAAGTCGTTCTGCCCTCAGCTCATTTACCTCCACCTGATTGAATTTTAAGAAATCATAAAACTAAGTGTAATCTGCTTCATGCAAGTCCTTTGTTTAGTGAAAAATGGTAACATGTTGTCTCCATTTGTAACGCCCATAATTTTGAAATATAGCAGGCGGAAGCTAATCAGGGGGTATTACTACTGATCAACACACATAAATCATAGAAAAAACGACTCATAAAGATACGTATTAGAAATTATATTTATCATTCAATATAATCATAGTTTACAAAAGCATGTCCTAACAATCTAGAAATATAAAGATTGAATTGATAACAGATTAGCCCTCTCCTAAATCCGAGTCACTACTGTGCATAGTTGCTCAATTACCTGAGATAAACATGCTAAAAAGGATCAACACAATGGTTGAGTGAAATTCATAGGTTTATGATAAATAGTTGAATACAAGTCATAATAGATAGTGGGTTACGATTTTTATAACCCTAAGTAAAGTAAAAAAAACATGCATGTAACAATTATCATTAAAACAGAATTAATCATGGAAAATCATAATTTCATGGAAAACATATTATTCTTCCTAAGCTCAATGAATCACATATTTAAACTCAATAGAACCGGGAGCCTCTATCCGAAGACATACTAGGAGCTACTACCCAAAGAGATTATTGGGAGCTACTACCCAAAGAGATACTGGGAGCTACTACCCAAAGAGATACTGGGAGCTATTACCCAAAGAGATACTAGGAGCTATTACCCAAAGAGAGACTGAGATGTCTTATTGGTAAAAATGGAGGTAACTTAGGTAATAATATATCAGGATACATAAGTGGAAAAAACACTTTGTATACATAGTTTATAGCACGAACCCCCACGGATTTACAAAACATATAAAGATTGGACTATTCAAATTGCTGGACCCATATCACATATCAAAATCACTTGTGTTTAAATTGTATAAAACAAGCATGTATCCCCCTCGCGAGTTTATAAAACATGTAAATAAGTAAAGGCGAGGCTATGAACTTCACCTTAACAGTACAGGGAAATATGAATGATGGCAAAAGTATATTATGTGAAAGTAACTGCATCGTCCCGCAACCTTGCGGTAATATTTCAGCCTTAGTTTGAATGATTATGTTCTAGTAACTTTACTACATATGGTTTAATGTAAATGGTTAATTAACTTGTGGAAACATCGTATCACTGTTCGGGCTATCATAATCCAGAGGTCATGTAGTATCGTTTGAGGAGCCAAGGCACTTTAAATCGTAAACCCAGCAAACTCGTCAAAACAAATACCCAAATGGAACCCCTCACATGAAATTCCCTAGTAACGTGACAAGATAAAGTTTAAATTCTTCAAAAGCTAGTCGATGATAATTACGTTAATTATAAACGTAATTGTATTAAATTGCGGTCGATCGTTGATTAATAACGATAAATGTGTCGGGTTTTAATGAAATCGAGTTTTGTAATATTAATATATATTTTTATAATTTATATAAAAATATTATACTTTATATTTTTAAGAATACAAAAATGGCAATATATACCCTTGGTTTATAAACTTTTACAAGTTTAGTCCTTTATATATAAAGTATATATAATTTAAACCTTTAACTTTAAAACTTGGCAAAACAGCCCCTTATAGTTATAACTTTGGAATAATGACATTTTCAGCCCCTCTAGTTATAAATTTCAGAAAGTTACGATATATACCCCTAGCATGGGATTAATTTGCAAAACAAGTCCAAAAACCATAATAATGATATTTTTGAAATCCAAAAGAGTTTTGCAGGTTATAGCTTATTAGAATAAGCTAAAATAAGATGTTCTAATGTAACAAAAGTTTAGAAAAAGGATTTGTTAGCTAGAAAATCAAAACGGGTCATTTTTTTTTTTAGGGTTTTAATAAAAAACGCATGGGTTTGAGGATTCAAGGATTTAACAAGAGTTCATATAGGATCTATTAGACCTTATGATAGTTCTAATACAGATTATGAGCTTATTGAACAAGATTATAAGCTTACTTGAGTTAAAATTGGGTATGAATGGTGGAAATTGGGTTCGTAAACCGGTTAGAAACTACCTTCAATGGCTTCTTTCCGTTGATTCGATGGGCTTCAATCTGATCTTAGGGACTTCCTCTTGATCCCCTAGTTCTGAATTAGAACTCCATATGAGTGGTGATGAGTTTTTGGATGTTGTTTGAAAGAAAAGGTGTCTGGCTAATTATAGAGTTCGAAAACATGTGGCCAATGATAGGGCTTGGAGTAAGGACCAAGGGTTGTAAGGAGATGACTAATGGAAGCTATATGATTAGTATGGAGAGCTAGGAGTGTAGCTTAGCAAGGTCGAAGGAGATGGAGAAGTTAGGGTGATGACTAGGGGTTTTGGAGACATGGTGGCCAAGTTGGGTGACAATGGTTGTGAGGAGGGGCTTGAAAGGTGCAGGAGTGATGTGACATGTGGTGGTGAGGTCATCAGAGATGAAGGTGAGGTGAGTCATAGAGGAGCATGAAGTGTTATATTTATTTAAACATGGCAGTTTTTAGACAGCCAACAACAGTCCCGGTAAAATAGTATGTCATTTACAAACCGTAACTTCCTATAAGCTCAAACCATTGAGTGCATGGTTAAGATATTTGATTCCTCACAACCTTAGTTATACATATTAGGGATACTATTAGCAAAAATGTAGAAGAAACAGTCATTTACTACAGGAGGGCCAGAATCTGCGTACTTTTGCCATTTCGGCTATAACTAATTCATCCGACATCGAATCGGGTTGAGTCAACCGGAAAAATGATCACAAGACATAGGGCTACAACCTAGTATTTTTACTTAATACCCAAAGCCTATTGATTTTTCCCAGATCCTATGTTTTATCAACGGATCAGATTTCTGAAAACTATGAACTAGTTTAAGGGTGTAACGGGTTTGCTAGGGTTTTCGGGTTTAGGATTAGGGTTTAGGTTTTAGGGTTAGTGTAGGAGCAGAGATTTAGAGAGGGAAAAGTGATTAAATATTGTGTATTGATGCATTGTAGATTAGGCTAAAGGAGGTGGTACGAAATCCTTAAGATTTTAGAGGGAAATGAGCTAGTTTGAATTCTATGCTTTATTGGCTTGTACATTGAGCTCAAATGAGTTGTACTTTGATTTAGGAGGGAAAATGTGATTTAAATATTATGTATTGATCACTTGTACACATGCTTGAAGGCTTGTACATTCATTTTGTATGTAAACATTACATGAAGTTAGGGTTTTGATATAAACGTTAACGGATAAAGTTTATTTGATAATATCGTTGTGAAAACTACGTTAAATAGATAACGTACATGATAAAATGGATAATAGATTATTGACTTGACATATTAGGACGTTTACTTGATGTAAACATAGATGGAATAGGCATAGGTAGTTGCGTGAGCTCGTTTACTTTAGAAATGTAAACTAGGTTACATAATGGAATGGAATAAAAACAAAAAATATTCCCGAAAAAGGTTGTACTTAATATAGTAAGTAGATATTACATTGATGAAAATACTAGAAAATTATGGGTTATTAGATATGTCCCCCAACCTTAACAGAAACTTGTCCCCGAGACTAGTTGAGTGATGAGTTAATGGTTTGGAAATAAAGTCCTTAGTTTTTGCCAGTCCCTGACAGATGACCCACTTAGTTTGCAAGTTTGACACTTACAAGTGCAAACTCCGTGTGATTGCCAGGTGCATCTTGTACACAAAGGAAAGGTTTCCGTGGGACCTTTTGTTATTTATTATACCCTTATATTCTCAGTTGGGGTGCAGCATAAGTGTTCTGATAGTTTCTGCTCTATTCTGCTGTTGTGTAATCATATGGTACAGTTGTGATTGTGTGGTTATATTTGATAGTTGACGTTGTTGTGAATGTTATGTTGTTGCGATCAATGTGGGTAGTTTGTTGTTGTCGGTGGTGGGTTCTATTCGTATAGAGGAATTTATAGGTATGGCTCCTATCCCCAAACTTTCGTTTGTGATTCATTGGTTTCTTGTGCAGAATTATGTTTTATTAACATGCTCCAACAACCTTGGGTTATGTAATGCTTACTCCTAGTTAGAGGATTTGAAGCAGTATACAATACCATCAATACTTCTTGGTAATCCACCGATAAAGACTCCATAAGCTTCTCGGTGTTTGGTATCATGTTTGTGCATAAGACTACTAATTCCTGGAATCTTCTAACATAAGTTTTGAGATCATTTCCTTTCACAACCAAGTTGTAAAATTTGTCTTCCATTTTCTTGACTTCAGTTCGAGGGCAATACTTATTGGTCAAGAGCCTTTCCAATTCGGTCCAGGTGATCTTGTTGGCTTGTTCTATCCTAATAGGTTGGGCTATGCATTCCACCAGGACAAGGCGTCATCGGTTAGAGTACCAGTAGCAAATGTCACTCTGCTTTCTCGGCACACTTGCTACGGAAAAAATACCAATTCCAGTTACGTCAAACAGCGGATGAGGCCAACAGCTCCTTTCGTACCATTAAAATAGGAAGGTTGACAACTTATAAACCCTTTATAGTTACTTATTACATTCATATTGGTATTTGCCATGGTAGCAGCTTGAGCTCCAGATCTAGATCAATACCAACAGCAATCAGTTGCCCGGAAGGCAGCCTAAGTCATAGTTGGTGTTTAAGATGTTGATGATCTCTTGGGAGCATCTATATCAATATATACAAGACAACATCGAATAGAATCCATAAAATGATAAGTCATATCACAAGTAAAGGTATGATAAATTTCACATTATAATACAAAGACTGTGATCATTCTTTGATATTACATTGCAGATATAACCAGAAAATTTTGGAATTTCAGACATCCAGAGATTAAATACAAGAGAAAATGAAGTTAGTGATCCAATAGGAGAAGGCTTAGATGTTTCTAGTTACAAAAGTTTGAAAAATCGGATGGTAAGGAATCATAGTAAATCCTGATAACGAATAATAAGACATCATACTACAGGATATAGGATAGAAAATATTCGTACATAACAAGTAGTATTAGAAACAACAAGGTATATTACAAAGATCACCACTGTATAGAACTTGGTCTATATAATTTACCATAGCAAAATATTGCAAGTGTCATTATTCCATACATCGATTGGTTGGATTCTAGAAAAGCTGTAAACGACAACAAATCTAATCTGGTGGTTCTCCCTTGTTGTTTTTGAGTTCTTGGATCTTGTTTAGAAAGACACTTGAAGATGAAACCAGATATCCTCATTTATAAATTTCCAGATATGAACGACAGTTGCTTATATAAGAAAACAAGTATCTGACTCATCAGGTTCCTCGGGGACTGGTTCACTTCCCAGTGGTCGCGGTATGATCCATAATGAGTTATCTAACTCTGCGAAGATAAACTCATCAAAGGGATAGTCTGGTGGTGGTGTAGTTGACCTAACCGGTGATGAAGAATCCAACAGATGACAGATTGGGAGAAACTGAAAGGTGATTCAACAGAGTCTCAAGTGTCTTTAAGGTGGGAAAAATCCTCGGTAGGAAAGAAATCTCGGGAAAAGTTCCGTGAAGTCGGGTAAAGTTAGGAGCAATGTGTAGAGGAAAAAAGCATCCTCCGCACATCGTAACAAAAGTGATAGAAGGGTGGGTGGTACAAGACATGACAGAATAACAAACCCAGATGGAAATAACATAAGTTATTTATATAATATAAAATAGTTATGTTATTATCTGCTAAGCAAATCTCTTACATACACTATTCGGGGAAATGCAGTGGCACGGAGGACTTTATTGGATGGAAAAAGTAGTTATAGTTTAGGGTTTACCCTTGTTCTCTATAACCATGAGCTCTGATACCACTCTGTAACACCCCCATTTTTGAAATATAGCAGCGGAAGCTAATCTGGGGTATTACTTCATGGATCAACAGACAAGTCCATAGAACACGACTCATAAGATTACGTTTTAAAAAATTTTTGTTAACATTCAAAATAAATCAGAGTTTATACAAAAGCAGTCCCAAATACTAGAAATATAAGTTTTAATGATAACAAGTTTAGTAGAGCCCTCTACCAAGTCCTGTGTCACTCCGTGCATAGTTTACTCCAATACCTTAAGATAAACATGCGAACAATATGATCAACACAATGGGTTTATTGAAATTCCATAAGTTTATGATAAATAGTTTGAATACAAGTCATAATAGATAGTGGGTTACGTTGTTATACCCATAAGTAGTAATAATTGCATGCATGTACAATTATCATGGAAAACAGTATTATCATGGAAAACAGTATTATCATGGAAAACAATATTATTGCCTAGCTCATGATCACATATTTAAAACTCAATAGATACCACGGGAGCCTCTATCCGAAGACATACTGGGAGCTACTACCCAAAGAGAGGACTGGGAAGCTACTCTACCTAAAGCTATACTGGGAGAATTAATTGGTGTGGGCCACCAAAAGATACGGGGAGCTATTACCCAAAGAGATACTGGGAGCTATTACCCAAAGAGATACTGGGATGTCTTATGGGAAAATGGAGGTAACTTAGGTAATAATATATCAAGATAGCATATAGTTAGAAAAACACTTGTATTCATAGTTTATAGCATGAATCCCCCACGGGATTTAGAAAACATAAAGATATCTGACTATTCACAGTGATGGAAGCATATCACATATCAAAATCACTTGTGTTTAATTTAAAAAACCAAGCATTGTATCCCCTTCGGGTTAATAAAGACATGTAAATAAAGTAAAGGCGAGGCAATGAACATTAACCTTAACAGAACAGGAAATCTGATTGATGGAAAAAGTATAATAGGTGAAAAGGTAAAGGCTCTTCGTCACGGCAATACCTGGGTAATATGTCAAGCCCTTAGTTTGATAGATTAGTTCTAGTAACTTTACTTCAATGGTTTAAGTAAATGTTTATACTATGTGGAAACATCGTATCACTGTTCGAGCTATCATAATCAGAGGTCAGTAGTATCGTTATGAAGATCCATGAGGCATCATGGAAAAAACGAAAACCTAGCAGAACCCTTTCCCCCCCCCGTCAAAACAAATACCCTTGGAACCCCTATATGAAATTCCCTACTAAACGTGATAAGAAAAGATTTAAAGTACCGTTACACAAGCTAGACATGATAATGTTTCACGTTAATAAAATAACGTAATTGTTTTATAATGCACGATTTCGTTGATATAAATAATGATAGATGTGTCGAGTTTTTAAATGAAATCAATATTTTGTACTATTAATATACAATATTTAATAAATTTAAAAAAGATATTACATGAAATATATTTAAGAAAACACAAATGGAAATATATTACCCTTTTTTATAAACTATATACGAAGTAATCCTTTATATATAAAGAAACTTATATAAATTAAACCTTTAACTTTTAAAACTTGGCAAAACAGCCCTTATTTTAAAAACATTGGAATAATACATTTTCAACCCCTCTAGTTATTAAATTTTCAGAAAGTTACGAAAATACCCCAACAAGGGATTAATTTACAAAACAAGTCCAAACAACCATAAAACATGATAATTTTTGAAATCCAAAAGAGTATAGCAGGATATATGCTTAATAGAATAAGCTAAAATAAGATCTAATGTAACAAAAGTTTAAAAAAGGATTCGTTAGCCTAGAAAATCAAACGGGTCGTTTTTATGTTTTTTTAATAAAAAACGCAAGGGATTAGAGGATTCAATAAATAAAAAAAACAGTATTTAACAATAGTTCATATAGGATCTATAAGACCTTATGAATAGATCTAATACATAATAATTTACTAATTGAACAAGAATATACGCTAACTTGAGTCTAAAATGGGCCGAATAGGGTTTATGGTCGTACTCCAAGAAACAAACTTCAATGTTTCATTCTCTTATTCTTGGCTTCAATTCTGATCTTAGGGACTTCTCTTGATCCTCATTGGTCTGATTTAGAACTCCATTTAAATGGTGATGAGTTTTTGAGGTGTATTTGAAAGAAAAGGTGTAGTGGCTATTTAAATACGTGTTTTCGAGAAACTTGTGGCCAAGTTTAGGGGCGTGAGTAAGGACCAAGGATTGTAAAGAGATGACTAATGGCACTATATTATGAGGAAGGAGATCTAGAGTGTAGCTTAGTCAAGTTTGAAGGAGATGAGAAGTTTAAATGTAGACGTATGGGTTTTGGAGACTTGGTGGCCAAGGTTGGATGACAAGGTGGTGATGGAGGTTCTTGTAAGGTGTTGGAGTGATGGAGATGTGGTGGTGAGTCATGGTGAATGAAGGTGGTTGGTGAGTCATAGGAGGAACTTAGGACTTTATTAGTTTATACATGGTAGATTTTGGACAGCCAACAACAGTCCCGGTAAAATGTTGTCATTTACAAACATAACTCTGATACGCACAAACCTGTGGCGCATGGTTAGGATAATGAAGTCCCTACAACTTTTAGTTTTACATATTTAGGGGTTACTATATAAAAATTTAGAGATAACAGCCATTTACTACAGGTGTGCAGAATCTGCGTACTTTTACCATTTCGGTTATAACTAATTCATCCGACATCGAATCGGGTTGAGTCAACCGGCAAAATGATCACAAGACATAGGGCTACAACCTAGTAATTTTTATCTTTAATAACCTAAGCCTATGATTTTTTCCCAGAACCAAATTTAACAACGTCAGATTTTCTAAAATCAAAGAACTAGTTTAAGGGTTTAAGCCGGGTTAGCTAGGGTTTTTGGGTTTAGAGATTAGGGTTAGGTTTTAGGTTATGTTTGAAGCTGAGATTAGAGAGGGAAAAGTGTTTAAATATTTGTATTGAGTGCTTGTAATTAGTGCTAAAGAGGTGGTACGAAATCCTTAAGATTTTTGAGGGAAATGAGCTAGTTTGGAAATTCTAATGCTTTAATGGCATTGTGCATTAAAGCACAAATTAGTTATACTTTTTATTTAGGAGGAAAATGTGAATTTAAATATTAATGGTATTATCACTTGTACACATGCTTGAAGGCTTGTACATTCGTTTTGTATGTAAACATTACATGAAGTTAGGGTTTTGATATAAACGTTAACGGATAAAGTTCATTTGATAATATCGTTATGAAAACTACGTTAAATAGATAACGTACATGATAAAATGGATAATAGATTATTGACTTGACATATTAGGACGTTTACTTGATGTAAACATAGATGGAATAGGCATAGGTAGTTGCGTGAGCTCGTTTACTTTAGAAATGTAAACTAGGTTACATAATGGAATGGAATAAAAACGAAAAATATTCCCGGAAAAAGGTTGTACTTAATATAGTAAGTAGATATTACATTGATGAAAATACTGGAAAGGCTTGATCACGGTGTAACAAAATTCTAAAGGTTGACATAAGATTATTTTTGTATTTTTATATTTTATGGAAAACAAGTAAATCATATAATTGGAGAGAGGTTTTGGTTTAGTTTGTTTAAACTAATATTAACTAAGCTACTTGTGATAACAAATAAGATAAAAGACTAAGTTTATTTAAATCTTGAATTACACCCTATATAGCTTCTCCGCAGGTGTTGTTGCTATGGTCCCACTATGAGATTTATTGTAACTATATCCTAAACAATAACGTAATACACGGAACCCCCGTCTACTTAGTATGCCACTAGAGCAACGCACATGCAAGGTAGTATGAAGACTATTACACGGCCCCTAGGAGTACACTAAGTGCATGTGAAATATATTAAAAGTGGATCAACCATATTAGGGGGCAAGGTAGTATGAAGACTATTACCCGATGATATCCTTTCTACACAATCACGTTTTCCTAGACATATCAACAGTGATATAGACAAAAGCTGGTTTTCTAAGACCTAACGTGCACATCCATCACAAGAAGCAACACCAATAAGATCTACATTCTAGGTTTTTAAATACAATCATAAATAAACACAAAAGGAAGGTTTAGGCCAAGTATGTTTAAGATAAAGCAAGAACAATAAATTCAAACAACACATAGACATACAAATGATTAAGTAAAACCATACTTGATTAAAACATAAATTGGAAAGGTAACAATGGTTTTTAGGCCCTAAATCGTCTCCTACAACTTCTAAACAAACTAGGTTTGTAACCCTCTTCTTATTCTAAATTACACACAAAAAACCCTAAATACGGGTTTGTTTATATATAGGAAATACGCTATACGGGGCGTCGCGTTTTAATCGTGACGCCGTCATAAAGAGAATATTCTAGATAATGGGCAGGTCGAACGCTCTGACGCCGTCGTGGAATCATGGGAACGTCCCGTCTTGGTCTTTGTGGTTACCGGCGTCCCACAGATACAACGTGACCCGTCACCACAAAGACCAAGACGACGTCACATGATTCCCCGACTCGTTCAGAGCGAACGACCCAGCCATATCTAGAATATTCTCTTTCATGACGGCGTCACGATTAAAACTCACGCCGACATAGCAGTTGTTTCCTATATATAACAACCCTAATTTAGGGTTTTAAGTTGAAACTTTAGAATAAAAAAGATGGTTAAACAAACCCGCTAGTATTGTTTAGAAGTTGTAGAGACGATTTTATGGGCCCAAAAACCCTATTTACCTCTTCAATTTATGTTTTAATCAAGTAAGAGTTACTTAAACATTTGGATATGTCTATGTGGGTGTTTGATTTATTGTTTCTTGCTTTAATCTTTAACATACTTAGGCTAAACACCTTTGTGTTTATTTATATTTATAAAAACCTCTGGGGGGGAATGTAGATCTTAGTGGTGTTGCTTCTTGTGATGGATGTGCACGTTAGGTCTTAGAAAACCAGCTTTTGTCTATATCACTGTTGATATGTCTAGGAAAACGTGATTGTGTAGAAAGGATACCATCGGGTAATAGTCTTCATACTACCTTGCCCCCTAATATGGTTGATCCACTCTTAATATATTTCACATGCACTTAGTGTACTCCTAGGGGCCGTGTAATAGTCTTCATACTACCTTGCATGTGCATTGCTCTAGCGGCATACTAAGTAGACGGCGGGTTCGTGTAATTCGTTCATGCTTTAGGAAATAGTTACACAGATCATCACAAGTGTGACAAGGCAACAACACTAGGAGAAGCAATCGAAGGTAGAGTAAACAATATTAGAATAAACATAGTCTTTTATCTTATTGTTATCACCAGTAGCTTAGTTAATATTTAGTTTAAACAGCTAAAACCAAACCTCTCTCCAATTATATGATTTACTTGCTTTCCATAAAATATAAAAATACAAAAATAATCTTATGTCAACCTTTAGAATTTTGTTACACCGTGATCACTCCTTTCCCAGTATATTCATCAATTTAATACTACTTACTAATAAGTACAACCTTTTCCCGGGAATATTTTTCGTTTTAAATCCATTCCCATTATGTAACCTAGTTTACAATTCTACAGTAAACGAGCTCACGCAACTACCTTATGCCTATTACCATCTATGTTAACAATCCCCCCAAGTAAACGTCCTAATAGTCAAGTCAATAATCCTAATAACCATTTTATTCATGTACGATTATCAATTTAACGAATTTTTCACAACAATATTATCAAATAAACTTTATTCGTTAACATTGTATATCAAAACCCTAACTTCAGTAATGTTTTACATACAAAACGAATGTACAAGCCTTCAAGCATGTGTACAAGTGATCAATACATAATATTTAAATCACATTTCCCTCCTAAATAAAAGTATAACTCATTTGTGCTTAATGTACAAGCCAATAAAGCATAGAATTCAAACTAGCTCATTTCCCTCCAAAATCTTAAGGATTTCGTACCACCTCTTTAGCACTAATTACAAGCACTCAATACACAATATTTAAACACTTTTCCCTCTCTAATCTCAGCTCCAACACTAACCCTAAAACCTAAACCCTAATCCTAAACCCAAAAACCCTAGCAAACCCGTTACACCCTTAAACTAGTTCATAGATTTTAGAAATCTGACCCGTTGATAAAATATAGGATCTGGGAAAAATCCATAGGCTTTGGGTATTAAGAAAAAAATACTAGGTTGTAGCCCTATGTCTTGTGATCATTTTGCCGATTGACTCAACCCGATTCGATGTCGGATGAATTAGTTATAGCTGAAATGGCAAATGTACGCAGATTCTGCACACCTGTAGTAAATGGTTGTTATCTCTAAATTTTTATATAGTAACCTATAAATATGTAAAACTAAAAGTTGTAGAGGACTCAAATATCTAACCATGCTCACTGGTTTGAGCTTCATCGGAGTTACGGTTTGTAAATGACAACCATTTTACCGGGACTGATGTTGGCTGTCCAAAAACAACCATGTATAAACTAAATAAACACCTAAAGATCCTCCATGACTCACCACCACCTTCATCACCATGACCTCACCACCACATCACCATCACTCCAACACCTTACAAGAACCTCCATCACCACCTTGTCATCCAACTTGGCCACCAAGTCTCCAAAACCCCTAGTCATCACCTTAACTTCTCCATCTCCTTCCACCTTGCTAAGCTACACTCCTAGATCTCCATACTCATCATATAGCTGCCATTAGTCATCTCCTTACAACCCTTGGTCCTTACTCCACGCCCTAACCTTGGCCACCAAGTTTTCGAACACTATAAATAGCCAATACCCCCATTTCATTCTCAAATACACCTCAAAAACTCATCACCATTTAAATGGAGATCCAAAATCATACCAATGATGCACAGATAAGTCCCTAAGATCAGAATTGAAGCCAAGAATAAAGAGAAAGAAGCCATTGAAGTTGTTTCTAGGCGTACGAACCCAAAAACCCTCATTCGGCCCATTTTAGCTCAAGTAAGCTTATAATCTTGTTCAATAAGCTCATAATATGTATTAGAACTATCATAAGGTCTAATAGATCCTATATGAACTCTTGTTAAATCCTTGAATCCTCAAACCCATGCGTTTTTTATTAAAACCCTAAAAACGACCCGTTTTGATTTTCTAGCTAACGAATCCTTTTTCTAAACTTTTGTTACATTAGAACATCTTATTTTAGCTTATTCTAATAAGCTATAACCTGCAAAACTCTTTTGGATTTCAAAAATATCATTATTATGGTTTTTGGACTTGTTTTGCAAATTAATCCCATGCTAGGGGTATATATCGTAACTTTCTGAAATTTATAACTAGAGGGGCTGAAAATGTCATTATTCCAAAGTTATAACTATAAGGGGCTGTTTTGCCAAGTTTTAAAGTTAAAGGTTTAAATTATATATACTTTATATATAAAGGACTAAACTTGTAAAAGTTTATAAACCAAGGGTATATATTGCCATTTTTGTATTCTTAAAAATATAACATATAATATTTTTATATAAATTATAAAAATATATATTAATATTACAAAACTTGATTTCATTAAAACTCGACACATTTATCGTTATTAATCAACGATCGACGCATTATAAAACAATTACGTTATATAATTCACGTAACTTATCATCGACTAGCTTTTAAGGAAAACTCAAAATCCTTATCAATTCACGTTAGTAGGGAATTTCATGTGAGGGGTTCCAATTGGGTATTTGTTTTGACGAGTTTGCTAGGTTTACGATTTAAAGTGCCCTGGCTCTTCAAACGATACTACATGACCTCTGGATTATGATAGCCCGAACAGTGATACGATGTTTCCACAAGTTAATAAACCATTTACATTAAACCATATGAAGTAAAGTTATAGAACATAATCAATCAAACTAAGGCTTGACATATTACCCCAGGTTGCGTGACGAAGCCGTTACTTTCACCTGATATACTTTTGCCATCAATCAGATTTCCCTGTACTGTTAAGGTGAAGTTCATAGCCTCGCCTTTACTTATTTACATGTTTTATAAACCCGCAAGGGGATACATGCTTGTTTTATACAAATTAAACACAAGTGATTTTGATATGTGATATGGTTCCATCACTGTGAATAGTCCCATCTTTATATGTTTTCTAAATCCCGTGGGGGATTCATGCTATAAACTATGAATACAAGTGTTTTTCCAACTATATGCTATCCTGATATATTATTACCTAAGTTACCTCCATTTTCCCATAAGACATCCCAGTCTCTCTTTGGGTAATAGCTCTCAGTATCTCTTTGGGTAATAGCTCCCAGTATCTCTTTGGGTAATATCTTCCCAGTAATCGCAATAGGTAGTAGCTCCAGTATCTCATAGGGTAGTATCTCCCAGTATTTCCCTTTTTCGGAAAGAGGCTTCCTTTCTATTGAGTTTAAATATGTGATTCATGAGCTTAGGGCAATAATATTGTTTTCCATGATAATACTGTTTTCCATGATAATACTGTTTTCCATAATAATACGGTTTTCTTTAATAATTGTATATGCATGCAAATTATTACTACTTATGGGTATAACAACGTAACCCACTATCTATTATGACTTGTATTCAAACTATTTATCATAAACCTATGAATTTCACTCAACCATTGTGTTGATCCTTTTTAGCATGTTTATCTCAGGTAATTGAGTAAACTATGGCACGGAGTGACACGGACTTGGAGAGGGCTAAACTGTTATCATTCAACACTTTATATTTCCTAGATTTGGGACCTGTCATTTGTAGACACCACTGATTATATTGAATGAAAACAAAATATTTTTAAAACGTCTCCTTCATGATTTCGATTCCAATGACTAGTGTCTGTTGATCCATGAAGTAATACCCCAGATTAGCTTCCGCTGCTATATTTCAAAAATGGGGATGTTACAGAGTGGTATCAGAGCTCATGGTAATAGAGAACAAGGGTAACCCCTAAAACATAACTACTTTTTTCCTATCCAATAAAGTCCTCCGTGCCACTTGCATTCCCCCAGAATAGTTGTAAGTAAGAGATTTGCTAGCCATAATACCTAACAATTATACTATTATATAAATAACTTATGTTATTTCCACTGGGTTGTTATACAGTCATGTCTTCGTACACCCACCCTTCTATCCCTTTTGATTACGATGTGGAGGATGCTTTTTCCTCTACAAATGCTCCTAACTATACCCCGACTTCACCGGACTATTCCCGAGATTTCTTTCCTCCCGAGGATATTTCACCACCTAAAGACACTGAGACTCCTGTTGAATCACCCATTCCAGTATCTCCATCTTCATCAGTAGGATCTTCATCACCGGTTAGGTCAACTACACCACCACCAGACTATCCCTTTGATGAGTCTATCTTCGCAGAGTTAGATAACTCATTATGGATCATACCGCGACCACTGGGAAGTGAACCAGTCCCCGAGGAACCTGATGAGTCAGATACTTGTTATAATGTTCATCTCTGGAAATAATCATTGAGGATATCCAGGTTCATCATCAAGAGTCTTCTAAACAAGATCCAAGAACTCAAAAACAACAAGGGAGAACCACCAGATTAGATCTGTGTCGTTTACAGCTTTCTAGAATCCAACCACTAGATGTATGAATAATGACACTTGTCAAATTTTGCTATGTAAATTATATAGACAAGTTATTTATACAGTGGTGATTTTGTTATACCTTGTTGTTTCATAATACCAATTGTGTATGTCGAAATTATCTATCCTATATCCTGTAGTATGATGACTTATATCTTTATCCGGGATTACTATGATTCTCTTACCATCCGATTTTCTCAAACCTTTGTACCTAGAAACACTAAGCCTCCTATTGGATCACTCACTCCATTATCTCTGTATCTATCTCTGGAAGTCTTAAATTCTAATTTTTTTCGTTATATCCTGCAATGTAATATCAAAGAATGATCACAAGTCTTTGTATTATAATGAGAATTTTCATACCTTAACTTGTGATATGACTAATATCAATTATGGATTCTTATTCTATGTTGTCTTGTATATATTGATAGATGCCTCCCAAGAGAACATCAACATCTGAAACACCAACTATGACTCAGGCTGCCATCCGGAAACTGATTGCTGATGGTATTGCTGCATCTCTAGAAGCACAAGCTGCTACCATGGCAAATAGCAATAGGAATGTAATAAGTAACTACAAAAGGTTTATGAGCTATCAACCTTCCTATTTTAATGGTATGGAAGGAGCTGTTGGCCTTATCTGCTGGTTTGAACGTACTGAATTGGTATTTTCTCGTAGCAAGTGTGTCGAGGAAGACAGTGTGACATTTTCTACTGGCACTCTAACCAATGACGCCTTGTCCTGGTAGAATGCATACGCCAAACCTATTAGGATAGAACAAGCCAACAGGATCACCTGGACCGAATTAAAAAGGCTCTTGACCACTAAGTATTGCCCTCGAACTGAAGTCAAGAAAATGGAAGACGAATTTTACAACTTGGCTGTGAAAGGAAATGATCATAAAACTTACGTTAGAAGATTCTAAGAATTAGCAGTCTTATGCCCAAACATGGTACCAAACACCAAGAAGCTTATGGAAGTCTTTATCGATGGATTACCCCGAAGTATTGAAGGAAATGTTACTGCTTAAAAACCTCAAACCCTGGAAGAAGCCATTACCATAACCCAGAGGTTGATGGAGCATGTAATAAAACACAATTTTGCGCAAGAAACCAATGACCACAAACAAAAGTTTGAGGATAGAAGAAACACCACCAACAACAACAACTACCCCAATAATCGCAACAACAATAACCACTCCAACAATCACAACAACGATAACTATCAAAATAACCACAACAATCACAACCGTAATAATGATTACCACCAACAGCGAAATAGAAGGCAAGAAACTATCAGAACTTATGCTGCCAACCCAACTGAGAACAAAAGGTATACTGAAAACAAAAGGTACCATGGAAACCTTCCTTTATGTACAAGATGCATCTTGAATCACACAGGAGTTTGCACTGTCAAGTGTCAGACTTGCAACAAGGTGGGTCATCTGACCAGGGACTGCAAAAACTAAGGACTTCTAATTCTAAACCATCACTCTATCATTCAACTGAATCTCAGGACGAGAATTCTGTAAGGTTGGGGGACTATAACAACCTGTAATTTTCCAATATTTTCATCAATGTAATATCTATTTGCTATATTAAGTACAACCTTTTTCACAGGAATATTTTTCATTTTTATTCCATTCCATTATGTAACCTAGTTTACATTTCTAAAGTAAACGAGCTCACACAACTACCTATGCCATCTATATCTATGTTTACATCATGTAAACATCCTAATATGTCAAGTCAATGATCTAATATCATTTTTACCAAGTACATTATACATTTAACATACTTTTCAAAAC
>BQNB010009713.1:0-26008 GCA_026074375.1 Tanacetum coccineum
ACCAGTATTAGGATTAAATTGAGACATCGGCTTCCCAGCATTTCTTGATTATATCCAAAATAAGCAAAATCTACTAGTTATAACAAAAATAAGCAAAAATAAACAACAAAAACCTAAAATGGTAAACACCTAAATAAAGCAACATTTACTGATTATATTCAAAATAAACAACAAAAGAAGCAACATCTATTGATACATCAAAAAATAAGCAAAAACCTAAAAACATAAATAAACAACAAAGTAAGCAACATCCACTGATTATATACCAAAATAATATGTATAAAAAAATTAATATATACAAAAATAATATGTATAAAAAAATAAATATATACAAGAATCAACATTTAAAAGCTTATTTTGATTGAAAACCGACAATGAAGACGATCGGGGCAACGAATTACCTTTAGATAGTGAAATTTCGTCTCATATGTTCATTAAATAGTGTTGATTTTCATCAATTTGGGATAAAAGCAGCTAGGATTTGCTACGGTGGTTTGTGGTGGTTGGTGTGTGTATTTGCAACATGCGATAAGAATGAATGAGAGAGTATTGAATGATTTATACAACCCCTATCTCCATGAGTTAGTTATATAGTACAATTACCAAAATGTCCCCCACTTAATAATTAAAATAATATGTTAAATATTCTAGACCGATGGATTGAAAAATAATGGATGACTGAGATCAAGTCTTTTGTTCTTTACCAAAAACATGTTCTATGCGGAACTTTTGTCTCTTGTCGAAATAACTCATTTTTTTCACAACAAAGTGAATATATAAGAAAATAAATAAAAATAGACGAATAGAATTTTGTGATGAAAAAAATGCGAAAACAATTGTTTAAAACATTAAATCATATTTTCTATTTTCATCAATGTACTACTATTCAGCAAGGTTTTTTTTTTCATCTTTGTATTTTTAAACAAAAGTTTTTTCATCGTTGCAATTATATAAACACAGATATTGACGTTATTTTCTTAAGCATATAGGAAAATGTGATAGAACGGAAACCTCATGCGTTTTCTTGGTTACAATTTGGGAACGAAATTCAAAATCTCCCCAAAATAAAAACATTCACTGTGTTTTTTTTTCACGTACTATATTCAACTCATTCAAGGTCCATTAGTTTACACACACTAACCTAGTGTTTACTTTGTGTTTTAATCATCAGATATCAACTACTCCCTCCGTCTCATTTTTATTGTCCACGTTTCTTTTTTGAGATGTCTCAATTTAATTGTCCACTGCTAAATCAAGTTTATTATATTACTTTTGTTTGAAATTATTATTACAAACTTTAAAGAAGACTTTAATTAAATAGCTAAGGGTAAAATTGTCTTTCTGTCAAAAAGTAAGAAAGAGAAAGCAGTAATAAATGCACTTTTCTTAAACTGTGTGTTTTTTGTCAGGAGACAATAATTTTGGGATGAAGGAAGTAGTTTTTTACTAGATCGATTTTGTATGTGGTTCCGAATATTTTCATCTCCTCACCGGCACACCACCATTTGTGTTAACATCCGTGCTTTAGATCACCTTCATAAATTAAAGATGCCTCCTACTCGCTAGATTAGTTGTGATACAGTTGTGGGTTGATTTGGTGTTTCAAATTGAGATATTTTTCTACACTTTCCAAAAAGAATCTTGTTGGTCTTGGGGAATTGTAGAAACTGTCGGAATAACATGTTGTATAAACATAACAGGTACGTACACATACAAAAATTACCATAAAAACAACAAAAGAAAAACACATTATGAAGTTTAAAAGTATTAATCTCGAGTCTGACTTTTGCACACTCATCCCTGCATGAACAGCTTGTCTATACTCTTTAAGACACGTTTTTATACAAACGGAACTTGGATTTCTATACACGTTTGTATACGCACATTTTTATACGCATATTTTTACGCACGTTTTTATACACATTTTATACACACGTTTTTATACACACGTTTTTATACACACATTTTTATACACGTTTTTTTTACACATATCTTTATACACGTTTGTATACACGCATTTTTATACACGTTTTTATACGCACGTTTTTAAACAAACGTGTATAAAAATGTGTTTATAAAAACGTGTATAAAAATGTGTGTATAAAAACGTGTATATAAAAACGTGTATAAAAATGTGTGTATAAAAACGTGTATAAAATTGTGTGTATGAAAATGTGAATAAAAACGCGTATATAATAGCTTGTATAAAAATGTATGTATAAAAACATGAAAAAGTCAAGGGACTAAAAGTAATGCATAAGTCAAGGTGTCATTACTGTAACTTTTTTTAGTTAAAAAGTGTCTAGGGACTGACGATGAAAGTTCACGCAGCCGACATGGACCAAACTATAAATTTTCTAAGTTGTTGCCGGTCAAACAAGTCACATTTTGGTCAATATTACGTAGATTGATAAGTATTTTAAAGTATGTTGTGTATATCCAGAATAAAAAAGTAGGTTGCGTACATCGATTATTTTAAAAAAAATACGTTGCGTACATCGATTAATTTAAAAAAAGTATGTTACATAAGTTCAGTCTTCACCCATAAAAAAAATTGTTTGCAATAAATAAATAAAAACTTCAACAAATAAAACCAACTTTTATAAAATAAAACACTACAACATAAGCATAAATATATAAAAAGGACAAGAGTTTGGGAGAGAAAATAAAAAAAAGGATGGATACAAATGATATTGGTGGAAAATTTCCTTATTTTTCAGTTTCTAATTTTCTAGAAAAGAGAATTGTTTTTTTTAGAGAAGAGTTAAGATTTTGAAAACCCGTTTAGTTGGAGTTACATTTTTTTTATTGAGAAAAAATGAGAATGAAAAAAGTGAGAATGATAAAATAGGCTTTTCACTTTTTTTTTGAAAAATGTTGAAAAAAAGTGAGAATGAGAATTCCACCTTTTCTGAAAAATGTTGAAAAAAATGTTGAAAAAAATGCTACTAAACGGATTTTTAATATTTTCCTTTTCCCCTGAAAAAATTCTTGAAAAAATGAGATATTTTTCG
Organism: Tanacetum coccineum; assembly: GCA_026074375.1. Classification (NCBI taxonomy): domain Eukaryota; kingdom Viridiplantae; phylum Streptophyta; class Magnoliopsida; order Asterales; family Asteraceae; genus Tanacetum; species Tanacetum coccineum. The sequence continues at coordinate 3,015 of BQNB010009713.1, forward strand.
CCAACTAAACGGCCACTTAGGTTGCGTTTAGTTGGAAAATATTTTCCATCATTTTTTGTTTCCTGTTTTGTAGAAAAAAAGGGGGTTTCCATATCTACAAAACAATTAAAAATTTGGAAAATGCGTTTAGTTAGAGAAATATGTGTTTGTGTTTTCCATTTTGCAAAACTAGAATACATGTTCAAGTGTTGTTGTTTTCTATCTCAATTTTCTATTTACTTTTGTAATATTATAAAGACATATTCGAAACATAAAAATAAATATTATAAACTAACCTAATAACTTATAAAACAACTAAAAAAGTCTAATACGAGAAAGTAACAGATAAAAAAAAGTAAACTTTAACATTAATCAACATTAAAAAAACTCTTCACAATAATACGATTCAACATAAAAACAACAATTTCGTCTCTAACACACCCACACATGACCATATCTATTTTAACATCACCCTAGAGCACATCGCGCAGCACGAAGACTCGTATATTTTTTCATTTTTATAAGTTTTTTTACATTTTCGTACGTTTGTTTACGTTTTCGTCCGTTTTTTTAAGTTTTCGTCTTTTTTTACGTTTTTGTTTGTTTTTTACGAGTCCGTCTGGTTCTTTACGTTTTTTTGGTAAAGGATCTCCCCGGTAAATTTTATTACACAAAAAAACATTGAAATACAATGGAATGAGGGTCAAATCCTCCAACTCAGTCCGAAGAGGACACTTACATGCAAAAATGCAACTAACATAACCAATATATATAACAATGACAGGTCATCCTTATAACTAACAAAATAAAAATACTTCCTACGTCGACTATTCAAGCGGATATCATAACGATTACAAATTGCTTGCTCTTGCTCAGTTAAATCATACACCGGAGCCTCATAGCCATCATAACAGTCCAAATCATCTTCCAAGTCGCCCAGAAAGCCACCACCCGGTATACCGGCATACATACTTCCTCAACTTCAGACTCATCCGAATCCGAATTAGAAATATGTTTACTCTTTGAATTCTTTCGTGACTTTAAAAACTGATCTAACAAACTTCCTTTATAAAAATCTTTTCTAGCTTCTTGCTAGTGTTTTTATAAAAATCTGCTGTTAAAAAAAAACAAGCTTCCTTTATCATTCCCATTTACTTCCACATTTACTGATTTAGCATTATTCGACACCTCATTAGTATATTTAAATGAATTCTCAACGGCCGAACCAAAATCAGTGTTAATATCCAGAACCTTGTTAATATCGTTTTTTTTTCGTTTTCGTATATTTAAATGAATTCTTTACGTTTTCGTACGTTTTTTTACGTTTTCGTCCGTTTTTTACATTTTCGTACGTTTTTTACGTTTTCGTACGTCTTTTTACGTTTTTGTACGTTTTTTTACGATTTTGTCCGTTTTTTACGTTTTCGTCTGGTTTTTTACGTTTTCGCTTGTTTTTTACGTTTTCGTCCGTTTTTTATGTTTTCGTCCTTTTTTTGCTTTTTCGTCTGTTTTTACGATTCGTCTGGTTTTTTACATTTTCGTACGTTTTTTTACGTTTTCGCCATCTTTTTAAGTTTTCGTCCGTTTTTTTACGTTTTCGTCCGTTTTTTACGCTTTCGTACTTTTAACGATTTCGTCTGTTTTTACGTTTTCTTACCTTTCCGTGCTTTTACTTCCGTTTTCTTACGTTCGATAACAGGCGAAATCGTTTGAAAACGTAAAAAACGTACGAAAACGTAAAAAACGAATGAAACGTAAAAAAACGGACGGAAACATAAAAAAGTAAAATTGGGATGAAATCGTAAAAAACGAACGAAAACGAAGAAAAACAGACGAAAAGGTACGTAAACGTAAAAACGGACGAAAACAGAGAAAAACAAAACAAAACGAAGAAAAACAAACGAAAACGGACGAAAACGTAAAAAACTGACGAAAACGTAAAAAAATGTCGAAATCGTAAAAAACTGACGAAAACGTAAGAAACGTACGAAAACGTAAAAAAACAGACGAAAACGTAAAAAAAAAAGATGAAAATTTACGCAACGGATGAAAACGTAAAAAACGAGTGAAAACGTAAAAAACGAACGAAAACGTAAAAAAAGGACGAAAACGTAAAAAAAGAGGCGAAAACGTAAAAAAACTGTCGAAATCCTAAAAAAATGGGCCAAAACGTAAAAAAACGGACAAATACGTAAAAAAACTATCGAAATCGTAAAAAACGGACGAAAACGTAAAAATCGTACGAAAACGTAAAAAAATGTACGTAAGTGTAAAAAGACAAACAAAAATGTACGAAAACGCAAAAAACGAAGAAAACCATTAAAAAAAGGGACGAAAACGTAAAAAAACTGTCTAAATCGTAAAAAACAGACGAAAACGTAAAAAAAGTCTGTAGCCGTACATAAACATCAAAAAACGTACTAAAACGTCCAAAAACGTATAAAAACAGAGGAAATAAGGGGGAAAATAAATCCGGGTGTCATAAAAGGAAAACGGGGAAAACAAAATAAAATTGTTTTCTAGTTTTGTGTATAAAAGGAGAAAATAAGGATTTTGTGTATTGTAGAGAATTTTTTTGGAAAACGACGATTTGAACGCTATCTCTGTTTTCCTTGTTTTCCACAAAATATTTTATGAAAAATAAAGGTGTTTTCCTTTAACTAAACGCATCCTTACATTTTGGCTCCTCAATATTTACAAATTTGACTCCTAAACTATTAAATCTTGGCAAAAAGAATGCCCTTGGAGTTTCAAAGTTGACAGATATGGTCCCTTGGTACATCCGGTAAGGCAACAGCTGTTAGTGGTACTACTCATCCAAAATCCTTGCCACGTGGCATCTTCTAATAGGTTGGTTGATGCTGACGTGGCCCCATGTCGGGTAACGTGGGCTATTTAAAAAACAATGTGGCTTCTGAGAATCGAACACGTGACGAGCTTTACAAAAACAACACCTTTACCAGTCAACTGTCAACAAACTGAGCTAAGCTTCAATTTGTGTATTCACGCAACTAGATCCAATTAAGGCTGTTTGAGCTGGGTTTATTTGGACTAAAATAAAGTAAAACTTGGACCGGCCGGTTCAAGGTGATTCGGATTGGTTCTTGGAGCAGGGCTCGATCCGTTGGACTTTCATGAAATGTCGAATGTGTTGCAATTTTAATCAACAATGACATTGGTAATTTTTTTTGACAATAAATCTTTTAATACTCTATGTTCAGCTACTTGATGATTTTAAGTTCTTACTTCTATTGAAACAACATATATATGAGACACAAAGCTCGAATTACATCCTAATATATATATTGTCCAAATAACTCAATTTTTTACACAACAAAGTGGATAAAAATTAAATAATAATAATAGATGAAAAGAATTTTGTGATGAAAAAATGGGAAAACAACACAATGATAAATAAGTTTTTTTAATAAAAATGATTATTGTGCCTACTAATCATGCCTACAAATGTACATAATGATTTGATTGGTTAATATTAAAAAATGATTGGTGGGAATTTAGAGAGAAAAAATGCGTAATAAAAATGTACAAGTGATTTATGCATTAGACATATATTTAAGTAGGGCTGTAAACGAGCTGAACGTTCAGCGAACTGTTCGCAAATCGTTCGGCGAGAAACTCGTTTATGTTCGTTTATTTAAAATCTCTATAACTTTATAAAAACAAAATCCAAACCCCAAGCCCTCCCCCCCCTACCCCCACCTTCAACCCCCCCTCCCTCCCTCACGCCCCCGACTCCGGCCCCCCCCTCGACCCCCCACCACCTAACTTCACCCACCCCAGATCCCCCCACCCCCCACCCCCCCCCCATACCAACCCCCACACCCTCCCCGCCCCCCCCCCCCCCCCACCATCCCCCCACCCAGCCCCCCTTCCCAGCCCCACTACACACACACCCCCCCACCCCCTAACGCAACCGCCCTCCCCGGCGGCCGTCGGCGCCGCGAGGGGGCGGAGGGGGGGGCGGGGGCGCGGGGGGGCTGCGTGCGTGGGGCGTGGCGCGTTCTGCTTTGGGGGTCTCGGGCTGGGGGGTGCTTTGCTGTGGTATATAGGCTTGCTTTGAACCAGGAGGCGGAATATGATTTACAGCAGGCGCGGTATGCTGGTCGGACGTGGCGTTTGAGCCGTTCGTGTTCGTTTATTTGTTCGGCTAAAATTAAATAAACGAACATGAACATACCTTCGTTCGCGTTCGTCCGGTTCGTTTACAGCCCTATATTTAAGCATGTGTTGTAGCCCGGTTGGTAAGTGGTAACTAAAAATCTCTATAACTTATATAAAAAAAATAATCCAAAAACTCCAAACCTTTGGTCAAAAATGAATTAAGAAAAGAAAGGCGCTAAAGAATTTGGGCACGAAATTCAAAACCCCCTCTCGAAATGTCCCCAAAATATTCAAAACCCGCTCTATTTTCCCCAAAAAAAATTCAAACATCATTTTACTCCTATTTCATTCAAATTACAGTAAATCCTTCACAGACACTAAACCACACATAAAAACACTCACTGTGTTTTTTTTTGACCTACTATATTCAACTCATTCAAGATCCCTTAGTTTACACACACTAACCTAGGGTTTACTGTGTGTTTGATTAATCAGACATCAATTAGTTTTTTATTAGATCGGTTTTGTATGTGGTTCTTATCATTTTCTTGTCCTCTGTTAACACTCGTGGGTTAGACTACCTTCATAAATTAAAGCTGCCTCATACGGGTACGCCCCAATTACATTTTTTTTCTTGATAAAGGATTTCGATCTAAGCTAGATTGGTGTGTAGGAGTAGCCAGAAGGATAACATTACTATCTTATTGGTGTTGATATTGATAATTTGTAAATACTATAAGCCTTGTGTTTTGCATCATATGTTTGTTACTCTTAAGAAGTGTATCATTGAGTTTAAACATGAAAATCTTTGTTTGCATTCTTGGTTTTGAGTTTTCGAAACATAAAAACGATGATTTGTGAAATTATCTATCATCTGAGTTTAAATATGAAAATCTCAATATGTTATGCCATATACACTATTTGTTATCGTTGAAAGTTTGTTCGTTGTGGCCTTAGCTTTTATTTTAAGCTTGTTATAAAGGTTCATCTCTTTATAAGGATCTCTTAAATACAGGGTAACACACATCATCATGTTAAGATCTATGAGATTATGCTAAAATCCTTTGATTTGAAGAACAATGATGATTCGAAGAGCAATGATGATTTAATGGATTGATGACACAAACTTTGGCATTCAAGAAGGGTTTCTCACAATTTTGTGGTTCACCTGTGAAGTATTTCTCAAAACATTATCAAAGCCCGTGCTTGGTCTGGTGATGGGGAAACCTGGAAACGTGGCATGAACAATATAGATACATTTGGATTTCAACATAAGCTAGCCCTTTCTTCACATGTACCATATAATTATGTCGATTTAAGTATCAACCAAGTGGCGCAAGTTGCAACTAACTACATTCGAAGCGTATGAACCTTGGATTACATGCCATAACTTTTGTGATTACTGTCCGTGTATATGCCGGACAGGCTAGTGGTTCGAATGGGCCACATAAAACCCAAGTGGACTAACTCAAGCCAAATCGAATAAATCAGACCAAGCAAGTTACTCAAATCCGAACGGGCCACAAGAGTCCGAACGGGTCATAAAGTTCCAAGCTGGTGTTCGCGTATATACTGGACGGACCTCTCATCCGAACGGGTCGTACTGGATCCGGACGGGCGTACTACATCAACCCGAAAGAAGACAAAACGTTAGACTCGATAAAGAATGACACCTCTTTAAACTATTGGGTAATAGCAAGCACTTACGCAACATCGCTATTCCAGGAATTAAGGAGCGATGTCCCCAAGGTATACCGACACCCAAGGCAAAGGCTAGGTATAGGTCGTCTCCTTCATTCCCAAGGTGTCAAGAACAGTACTTCCAAACAGTACTTCAAGTAGTATAAATACCCAAGCATTTATTACTTGACGTCACCACGTTTTCTGCTTTTCTTCAAAGAATACATTTATAACAAGATAGTCCTCTTTCGGCTAAACATTCACACCTACTCTCACAGCCCAGCTTGGTCCCTACTGGGTCGACACCCGAGGGCGAGGTTAAAACGGTGTTCTTTCTTACTTTTCAGGTAATTAAAGAGATCCTTCACCAAGAGGTAGGGAACGGCCTCCCGGGGGAACCATCTATCTCACTACCAGCTAAATATAGAATGGCGGGACCATCTCAAGGAGAGTGGGACGGTCGAGACGAGGCGAGAAAGACTCCTCCTCTCACAAGGAGCAGAATAGAGACACATTTCGGCGATGAAGTCCATAATTAAAGATTATAATCGACAGAACAAGGGTTTTGAAATCCTATACGTCTAGACTTTGAAACAGACAATATATCACTAAACGAAGGACGTTTTGCGAAAGGAAAAGATGATGGCGAGGAAAGACTTAAGCAAGCCTTCAAGGAAAGACTAAAAACACCCCTCACAATGAAGGATCATTGAGTTTCAGGCTAGGTCCGGAATATTGTTAATGCCTTCCAACATCAAACGCTGTAATGAATGGGTCCACTGACCCACCGATCACATTAAAATCGTTTTTCGATGGCAGCAAACTCAGGAGAATGGCCCATGCCGGTTTGGTGTAGAATGTTTCAACAAACATTGGACGGAGGAGCCAGGGGCTGGTTCGAGAGTCTTCCACTCAATAACATCAATGAACGGTATCAACTAAGGGAGGCATTCACCAACAGATACTCAATAAGGAGGGCGTGTTACAAAGAGCCCCATGAGATCACCAAGGTTGTAAGAAGGGCTAACGAGACCCTGCCGGCGTTCAAAGAAAGATGGACGGTGGAAACTGGTCTCATCATGGGTGTTCCGGAGGTCATGAAAATCTCGTCCTTCATGGATTCAGTAAAATCTCCGGAGCTAGCAAAGCGCTTCTCAAGCAACATACCCAAGACCGTTGACGAAATGATGAGAAGGGTGGATGAATTCGTCCGGGCAGAAGAAGCGTATGCCCGCACGGAACTCCCTCCGGGAGAGTCGAGGGACATTCATCGTCGCCTGTCTTTTCCGATAGGACCTCGAGAGGTCCATCAGAGATTGACCTTTCCAACCTCTACGAGAAATGACAGAGACAACCGGAGTAGCCAAAGAAGAGATTACAAGGGAACATGACTATAAGAACCCTTGACAAGGTAAAGACAGATTTCAGCGGGGGAAGGCATAGGGAATATCAGAGCACCCTACCCCCAAAGAACCAAGCAAACAAAGCAGTGCCGATACACTCTTGGACTCTCCTGATATAAGTGTCCCCAAAGAAATTTTAAGCTACTCGGAAACCACAACTAGCAATTGCCAGCACCAGTGGCCAGCGCAAACAACCATGAGAACAGCGACCCTGATAAATACTGTGACTATCTCAAGAAAGGGTCATCACACAAACGATTGCTACACTTAAAGGAAACAATTGGAAATCGCCCTCGAAAACAGGAAAGCTGAATCACCTGATGAAGGACTTAAGACAAAGAGTAGGAAGGTCAAGGAGAAACCCTCCCCCTCCACCTAAGGTAAATCAACATGGTCATAAAGCCACTCCCCTCCAAAGAGAGGAAACGCAAGGATCCGAAGCCCCATAAGCTTGGAAGAACGCACCCCAATCACCTACCCAGGGGTCATATCAGATGATGCCAACCGATGAACCTCTAATCATAAAAGCCAAAGTGGATGGTTAAATCTGGTAAGGCGCGGTACGTGATGAGGGTTCCTCCGTGGGAGGTCATGTTCGAAAACACATTTGTTTTGAAACTTACCCCCGAAGGGAAGGGCAGGACAAGATAAACAAGAACGGATTTGGTGGGTTTATCGGCCGGCGAGAAAAGCGAAACCATTTGGGAAAATTGATCTGGAAGTAATGGAGCTTTGGTATGAAGGTCTGAGCAGGAAGGAGTCCATGACATTTTAAGTCGTTCGCGCTCCCTCATCCTTACAACATAAATTTTGGGAAGACCAGGGTTTAAAAGCACTGCATGCTATCCATCAACTATCCACGGCGATGATCAGGTTCCCCACATTCCGAAGGGATAACAACCTCTGGTGACTCGGTCCACGATAATCGCAGTAATGCAAGACTAATATAAAGAAGTGAATAGCATTTCGGAGAAGAAGAAAAATCAAATACTCGCAGGAAAGCCATCCGGAAGTCCCATAGAACAGTACATCCATACGAAGGGACTGACCTTACCGAGCAAATACTAGTTAATCCTTACTTCCCAGATCAAATTATTACCATAGGAGGAGGACTTTCTCCAATTGCAAGAAACCAACTAAAAGATACACCTAATAAACAACTGGAGGTCTTCGCTTGTGGAAACTCTGACATGACCGAGGTGCCCCGAAAGATCATAGAGCACTCCCACAATGTAAAACCCGTCTTGGAACCGTTCTGCAAAAAAAGAGGGACCTTTTTCTCCAGAGAAAAGTTGAATCTGTCACAAATGAGGTTGGCCCGAAAGGGTAAGAGCAGGAATATCCGTCCGGTCAAGACCCCGACATATCCTCTAACCCAGTTCTAGTCAGAAATGTATGGTCATGGAGGATTTGTATTATTTTAAAAAATGTAAACTCTGCATGCCCGATAAGACTATTATCCTTTGCCTAGTATAGACTGCAAAGTTGAAGCAGTCATTGGGCTTCAAGTACACTGTTTCCTCTGAGTCAGCCTACAAGGGAGTATCAACAAATTCAGATGGCAAGAGAATATGAGGAAAAGACAGCGCTTTACACAAGCAAGGACAAACTGCTACATGAAGATGCAATTGGTTTAAAAAATGCTGTGCCACCTACCTGCGTTGGTTTGACTCAACGAATAGAACCAAATATGTAAGGCACCACGAGGCAAAGTGGATGACATGGTTATCAAAAAGCAAAGAATGAGAAGGATCGCCAGGCAGACAGAAGTGCACGAAACCATTTATGAAAAATTTAAAATCCAATAAACATGAAGCAGAATCCCCGAAAAATGTTCCGTAATGGTGAAGAAGAAGGCAAATTTTTAGGTTATATGGTCACAATCGGAAGGAATCATGGCAAACCCCCTAAAAAGACAAAGGGCCATATCGGATCTCACTTCCCCAAAAACATTGAAGAGAAATTGCAAGAGCCTCATGGAACGCAAGCTTCGTTAAATCGTTTCTGGCCAAGTCACCGAAAGGGCCTTCCTTCTTCAACACTCTCAAAAACATAACCAAAGAAAACAAGCATGAGTACCGATGGACCCCAGAGGCAGAAGAAGCTTTTCAGCAGATGAAGAGGTTGATAATATCCCTTCCATCATTAGATCACCACCTTACCGAAAGAGACACTCTTAATGCATACCCTTAGCAAGTGGCAAAGAGGGCTGTCTCAAGCAGAACTGAAGACAGACCTAAACGGAAGACAATGCCCGGTCCAGTATGTGAGCAGAACGCTAAATGAGGCAGAAAAGAATTATTCCCCTCTGGAAAAGCTGGCTCTTTCTTTAGTTAACATGACAAGGAGACTAAGAAGGTACATATGAGGCTCATCCGTCACAGATCATCACGGACCAACCTATACAAAATCTACTAGCAGGTCAGAGACCTCAGGGAAATTAGCCAATATGCCTGTGGAGATAGAGGACATCAAAATCTCATTCATACCTAGGAATGCTATAAAAAAAGGCCCCGTCCGGCAGGATTTTCCTGTCCCGATTATCTCCGGACGGAGTGATAGAAGAAAGAGTACTTCGATGCCCTAAGTACCACATTAGTAGACCGACACTGAAGTTTTAGAACACTTTTCACGGACGGAGCACCAGCTAAAGGCTCTGGAGCAGGTCTCTCCTAATCGGACCTAGTGGTCTGGAGTATACTTATGCCCTTCGTTAACCTTTGTCAGTACCAACAACGAGGCAAGTACAGGTCTTCTCCTCGCATGTTACGCAATGCATGAAAATGATGAAAGTAAGTCGGTTCATAATAGTGAAGGTAAACTCCAAGTTGGTTGCTATACAAATCATGGGGCTATGAAGCTAACCATAGAGTCAATGATCAAGTAATTTGCCAAAGCCAGTAGTTTTATCAAGAATTCAAGACATTCTCCATCGAGAACATACCGAGAGAGGATAATCAGAAGGCGGATATTTTAAGCCAAGTTTGGCTACATTCCCCTTAGCCACCTCACCAAAGAGATTCCCTAGAGATATTTAAATGAACGATCACCGACGCCAAAGGAAGTTACAAACCATTATGGAGAGTAAGGGGAGATATAGGAGATAACTCCCATCATCAAATATTTGGAAGAAGGAATAGCCCCCATCAACAAAAAATGAGGCACGGTCCCTGCGAGCCAAGATAAGCAATACGGATAGCATCAGGAGTACTGTTCAAAAAAGATCCTTGGTACCGATGTTGATGTGTGTGGGAACCTCTAACAAGCAAACTAGGTAATCCGGAATTCCACATGCGGATCTTGGGAATGCACATAGCCCAAGAGCAGTAGTCAGGAAAGCAATTGCGGCAAGGGACATTACTGCCCACATTGCATGCTGATGCTAAAGAGGGAAGTAGAAAAGTGTGACTCATCCAAATTCCACTCCCCAAACCCAGACATCCCAAGACACACATGAACATCCATCCATGGCTCCATGCCCTTTTTTCAATGGGGAATGACATCCCTAGGACCATTGGACACCATCTAGAGGAGGACCAAGTTTTTAATTGTAGCAAATGACTATTTCCACTAAGTGGAAAAGCTAAGCTCTGGTCAAAATAACGGGTAAAGAGGTGATCCGATTTGTATGGGACAATCTCATGTTGCAGGTTTGGCTTCCAAGGAAAATTGTCAAAGACAATGAGCACCAGCAGGGTAAATGAACCATTCAGATGGTGGTGCACAGATTCAAGATCCCACAAATGAACAACCTCAGTAGCCCACCACAAGGCCAATGGCATAGTTGGAAAGGGCAATAGAGAAGCCTCATGGAGGGGATCAAGACCAGGCAGTATGGAAAGAGCTGGTTTGGGTAGACGAGCTGCCAAATGGAGCTATGGGCCCCACAAGGACCTCAAATCAAGCAAAGGCCATGGTGAAACTCCCTTTTCAGTTTGACCTACGAAGTGAAGCGGTCAACCGGCGGAGAAAGGAAATCCCATATTTCGAACCTTAATGATACGGGAGGAAATACAATGAGGAGAGTCAGCGTTTGAACCTAGATTTGTTTGCAGGAAAGAAGAGATAAGCAGCAGCCTGTACGAGAGGCCAAGTACAAAAACAAAGATGGAAACAGTACTAATAAAAACAAAAAGGGTTGGGTCCGCCAGCTGGTTTAGGCCGGGAGAGATCGGAGTATACGACGGAATGAAGGCAAGCAAGTGATGGAGAACAAGTAAAGATGGGACCAAAATATGGGAAGCCCAACAAGAGTCACAGAAGCATTATCGAGAATGGCTCTAAAAGTTGCCAAACAATGGGAGGACAAGGGGGTGCTCCGAACATGGCACGCACTTAATCTACGAAATGCAACGTGAGTAGGCTTTATTGTTTTATGATTCTGTATTTACAAAGCTAATCAATTAATGTTATAAAAAGCCTTTCCTTCTAGTTCATATATGAAAAGGCAATTTTTACCCCAATATTTTGTTGGCAAAAATTGAACGTACGGATCGCTACCTCAAAATACCAATCCGAACAAAAAAAATCCAGCACTACAACCAAGTCACAGGGTAAAAATAATAAGACGAAGGGCACAGCCCCTTCGTGACAAAGATAAATGCCCCAACAGACAACCAGACACAGGGTAAAAATTGATAAGGTAAGTAGAGCACAAGCCCCTTTCGGAAAAAATAAATCCCACAGACAACCGAGTCACAGGGTAAAAAAAGACACATGGTAAGGAAAGGGCAAAGCCCCTTCGAAAAAAAAATCCCACAACAACCAAGTCCACTAGTGTAAAAATGGTAAGGAATCAAAGCCCCCCTTCCGAACAAAATAAATCCATAACACAACCAAGTCATAGGGTAAAAATGAAAAGGAAGGGCATAGCCCCTTCCGGACAAAATATATCCCCACAACCAAGTCCACATGGTACAATATGAAAATATGAAGGGCCCAACCCTTCTGGACAAAATACAAACTACATGCAAATTTACAAAAAAAAAAAATGGGAAAATAAAAGAAAAGGCAAAGCCCTTAATCCAGACGAAACAAATGGTAGATAAAGGCAAAACCTCCAAGGACGAAGCGACCTCACGTAAATGTCAACCTACATGAGGAAGTTAGCCCAATCGAATACAAGTGAAATAAGCAATAAAGTGAGGAACAAGTACGACATGCAAATTTGACAACGCACCAAGAAAAAGTACAATTAACTAGGGCCCCAAAAATGGGACTGTTTGTTCAGGAAATTACAGGATTCAACACAAGACCTATCTATTACAAATGGCAAAAGCTAAGCTTCTTAGACGGAGGAGCTTTGGAACCTCCGGAAGCACGATCAGGGTCTTGAAGAGAGGGACCAGTCTTGGACTTCGAAATCTCTCGAGAGGCTGTGTCTTTCGAACCGGCCACCTCCGCGGCTCTAACAAGTTTGGGGGCAAAGGCAACACCCCCAGAACCAGCCTTGGGAGCATCCTTTGGAGGAGCGGCAAGATGAAAGTTTTTAGGAGATCTTGCACCGACTTCCTCAGAAAGTGTGAAGTACGCTCCACATAACGAGTAAGTCTTGGAGAACAGCCTCTCGTACTCAGCATTCATCTTCTTATCAGAATAAGGATCAAACCCGTTCATCCTCATCATAATCTCACGAAGCTCCTCTTCGGACCTCGCCTCAGCCAGACCTTGTCCCCATCCAGTCTGAAGTGCATAATTGAAAGGAACAGAGAGAGACTGTTTATATTCGTGGCTCTGTAGGAGACGTCCTACCACAGTGGGAAGGAGCTTCGTACTACGTCAGTTTTCTCACCTTTTGGCAAAACAGAGTGGGTACGGAGCTCCTCATTCTCCGAAAGTCTATCACTAGAAACCCTTTCAGCATAAACCAATGCAGAGTCTTTTTGGGCAAGCTGGTCTTCCAGGTTTTTCATAGCAGCAGAATGGACCTCATCGACACCTTTTAATTGTTGCTCCAACTCTTTGATCCGAAGGGCCTGTTCGGCATTGGTAGCCATTAAACCATCCTTTTCGGCTTGAGCAACAGCAAGATGCTCAGAACATTGGGCATGCACCCTCGCGGATTTTCGCTTATGTCCTCTCGGACAAGGTTTTGTAGAAGTTCTGGGACGATAAATTAAAGTCCTGCTCGAGTCCGAACAAGATGACTCCGTGAGTCTCAAGATCCCCTATATCAAGGCATGGTGGGTTGCATAAAGAGGACCAACAGACGAGAGCATGGGCCTGTGCCATAGCAACTACGGGCCAAGGTAAACTATGCTCTATCCAAAACAAGTTATTGTCCAAAAGATGCATCTCCTCTTGAAACGCCAAGAGGAGTAATGGTTAGCCATTAAATCAGACACACCACCCGGAGTGGTCACTCGGCTCCTCTGATGGATTCCCCAAGTTGGAACAAAAAGAGATGGAGATAATGAAGACCCAGCCCCATCGGCACCAACACCTGTGGAACACCGCCTATTAGCAACAAAAAACAAAAACAAAAAAAAACACATAAGAGAATGAAGAGGAAAGGAAAGACAAACCTCTCAAAAGGGGATCAGGCATAGGAGTCTCCTCTTGAGCAACGAACTTCCCATTATCCACCGGGTTGCAGTAGAGGGGATTGACTCAGCTCCAAGAATAACCCATTTCCGTGGAGTCCCGATCAACATGCTACACCGGTCCCCTCAAGGTTAACCTCTCTCGTCCACATCATCATCAAATACCAGCTCCAGTACCAACAACCCCTGAGTGTTTCATACCCGATGCTCCTTCACAAGGGTGGTGTGGTATAGCAAAAATCATGCGAAGGAATCTCAAGCAAGTTATCCCCCTGAGCTTGGGTAAGGGAAACCACATTTTCTCCCCTAGAAGCATCCGAAGTAACCCCCTCTATAGTCTGAAGAGGAGTAGGACAAGGGATGTGATCAGTAATTTTCTCCTTACGCCACTTCGAACCCCTCTCATACCACTGACACCTTCGACCCCCCCTGTCCTTAGTCAGTCTTTTCTCTTGGCAGCGCCTGCGCTTTTCCTTACCTGGTGGCCCACTACCTTTGGATCTGAATCCTCAAACCTTTGTTGAGAGTCCGTCTTGCCAGGAATTGGCTCATCGCTACTAAGTGGAGAGGTAGTATGTTGAGGAATGAAGTCTTGTTCGGTCAAGGCCCTCCAAGCCTCAAGGTCAAGTCCGGAAAGAAAAGGAAGACGTAAATACTTCTACATGGTAATAACTACAAAGAAAAAACACAACATTGATGGAATAAGGAGGTAATATATAACAAATGTCACAAACAAAAAAAGAATATATAAGTGCCCTCTCATCGTTAACCAATTTGCCCTCCGGATCTCTGGAACAAGAAGAACTTAGGAAATTCCCCAGGATGGACGGGCCAACCCAGCTACTAAAAAAGCAGTCCGCGATCGGAATACCATGCATACTCAATGGATTGATGGGTGAGAGTGACTACATCAGCCTCATCGAAACCATCTTTGGGTGCAGGGTCACTTATATCCGAATCATGATGTCTCCAGCACATAGCATCCGGAATGGCCACTTCGGTCAATAAAAAAGAAGCCCCTTCTTCCACTTCTTCATAACAGAGAATGTTTCGTTCAAAGATCTTACCACCGAAAATCCTTACCAGCTCTTTTTTCAAAGGAAAACCAATCCCCTTGTTTGCTAAGTTTATAAAAAACCCTAAACAAAGTTACCGAAGGGACGATGTCAAGGCTTCGACAGTACAACTCGAAGAGGGTCAACCGGGTCAAACCCAGTGGCACTAGTTGGAGATATGTAAAAAAAAAAACGATGAAAGTGCCAATCACTCACGGCTGAAGGAAGGTCGAAAATGGTACTCATAGCCCCGCAAAGACTAAAAATAACTGCTCATAGAGACCATGCAATAATCATCTAGATGGAGCCATGGTCACACTCGGAAGAAACACAACAGATGTAGATCCCTAAAAGGGGGGAATTTTATATTTAATGGGGTGAGGGTTTTCACGTCCCTAAAAAGGTTTCATGGTAAGAACAGTAAGAGCCCCATGTCGCGCATGCTAGACTAAGAGGTTTCGTTGTATTTTTTTTCTTGCGCCCATGGCAACTCCGTTCCGCGTTCGAAAATTTTTCAAAGACCCGAAGGCAAGGCAACTTATAAAGTCAAAAAGGGAAAAAGGTGTACCTAACACAATAAAGAAAAGGGACGGCGGGCGAGTCCGAATGATTGTCTTGCAAAACAAAGGGACGATACGGTTGGCTATGATCTTTAAATTTTTTACACACGGTAAAAATAAAAAACAAACGACTATTTATAGGCCCCAAATGGCATGGGCTCGTCAAATCACAAAAACAGCTGTCAAGGGCCCAATCGTAGAACCTTTTGATCGGGAAAATCGATCAACAACGTGTACACACCAAATATAAGAGACGATTAGGAGTCATAAGGTTTTATAACCACGGTAAATTATATTTATTCTCATCCACATCAAGAAGGCAAGTGGATCTCACCTCCTCATAATTACGAAATTTGCTTCACACCTATCGACGCAAAAAAAAAAAAAAAAAAAAAAAAGAGGAAGGGGAAGAAGTGAAACGGAAGAAGGGTAGGGCAAGAAAGAAGCAAGGACCAACGTCTTTTGGACCCATTTCCAGCCGAGCACACTCAAGTATGACTTTCACTATTTACAACTGTTAAAGCCATACTGGGGGGGACATGTCCGTGTATATGCCGGACAGGCTAGTGGTCCGAATGGGTCACATAAAACCCAAGTGGACTAACTCAAGCCCAATCGAATAAATCAGACCAAGCAAGTTGCTCAAATCCGAACGGGCCACAAGAGTCCGAACGGGTCATAAAGTTCCAAGCTGGTGTTCGCGTATATACTGGACGGACCTCTCATCCGAACGGGTCGTACTGGATCCGGACGGGCGTACTACATCAACCCGAAAGAAGACAAAACATTAGACTCGATAAAGAATGACACCTCTTCAAACTATTGGGTAATAGCAAGCACTTACGCAACATCGCTATTCCAGGAATTAAATGAGCGATTCCCCAAGGTAATACCGACACCCAATGCCATAGGCTAGGTATAGGTCGTCTGCCTTCATTCCAAGGTGTCAAGAACAGTACATACCAAAGCAAACGTTCAAGTAGTATAAATACCCAAGCATTTATTACTTGACGGTCAACACTTTTCTTCAACAGACATACATTTATTACTAGAGCCTCTTCGGCTAACATTCACACACTTACTCTCACGCCCGAGCTTGGTCCTGGGTCGACACCCAGGGCGAGTTAACGGGTGTTCTTTCTTACTTTCAGGTAATTTAAAGAGATACTTCACCAAGAGGGTAGGGAACGCACCCCTAACTCAAGGTACGGTATTTTACTTTAACAATTACATTTAAAGCTTTTATGTTTACTCAATGCTGATCTTTGTTCACCAAAACTGCTTCTTATTATAGGAGCCTCTATCGAGCCATTCTAAGCTTGTTGTTGAACATCTATATTATGATCTTGCAGAAACCTTGGTAGCAAATGGGTGAATGATTGAGGTAATTTTGCTTTTCTTTCTTGAATATAGTACTTGGAAAGCTAAAAAAGTCCTTGGTGAATATATACGTCATTCACATTTTTAGTAAACTAATTCTGTTGGGATAGGAGAAATTTTTATTAGAAGAACCATTTATACAATAAAGGAGAGTTTAGTATGTGTGATATATTAGAACCATGTATGCGAAAATGAGCTGGTTGCAAACCTTTTAGCGTCTAAATATATGTTTTTTTCACTCTATACAATCTCTTGCAAAATTAGTGATTTTTAGTTTCAAGCCTCCCCTTGAGTGATAGGTCCATTTTAACCTCTCCCTCTTTCTAATTTTAAGCATGCTGTTGCTAGGGGTATATTTGCTTGCAAGTGGGAAAATCTGTAGATGAATGGAATTTATTTCCTGATTTCGTCTTACTTTTATAAATAAATAAAGTTTTCAGATTGAAAGAGTGAGATATAATACAATCCTTTGTGGATGGATTGGATTTATTGCCTGTTGTCGGCCTTTCTGTTTTTCAAAATATAACATGGAAGACTGAAATCAGAAAAGAGAACACATATTTCCTATATCTAATTGTCCTCTTTTAATATATAAACCTATGTAACCATCATTTAACTACCATTATCTGTCATAACACTCATTAAAGATTTGCTTGTTGTGTCAAGGCACTATTTTAAAGAGTTGCTTGTTGTGTCAAGGCACTATTTTATGCAAGGGGAGCCTATAAACTGTGACGTGAACTTCTTGCGATGAAGTTTTGCTTGAAACCCCAAGGGAAAACCGTTGGTGGTAATAGGAAAGACAGGAGCATATACGGTTATGAGATTTACGACATTGGTCGGTAAGTGGCTATAGCACCTTGGCCACATGATGAGATTTCAAGTGACTCTACAAACTTAATTGTGACCCCATGGAACACAATCCATTGTTTTCTAGAAAGCACCCTACAGGTACAATTCTTACTGTTCACATTGAATCCATTTTCATCTTTTATTTTGGTAATACTTAAGAACTGTGTTGTGTTGTTATTCAGTGTGAAAATCTGGAAGAAGATGTAATGCGTGCTATTATTTAGTTGAGTAAAATTCCGTTGCTGGATTGTTTTGAGCTGAAAAAAAGCTGGGTTTACTATGTTAATACGTAATATGCACATGCTAAATTGGTTCATAAAGTGGCAATAATTTATCATGTTACAGTTACTAAAAATTAGGTAATAGGTTTGCTATCCATTTACAATTTTCTAAATCAATAAACAAAACCACCAGGATGTTAACTCTAACTGCATACTCTCTATTAGTTCTTATAGTTTCTGTTTTTTTACTATGCATAAACCTACTGCAGTATACATGAGATACTTTATTCTTTTTCCATCATCAGTTTTGTATAAAACTGCCATATCTGTATTTTATTAGCTCTTATGTGTTATACCTTCATATACAATTAAAAAAAGATCATGTAGTACTTTTGGCAGTAAAATTTTTAATGGTTTGGTGTTGAGTTCATCTTCTACTTCCTATCTTTAGGTTTTTTCCTAGGTCTAGACATTTATTGAGTGGAGTTCACTTACCGTATGGAAATACTGTAAGCTTCGAGGAAAAATCGCAAAAGAATACAGTTATCTCATGGAAAGCATATGCGTATGTAGAAGTACATTTTGGAAACATAGTGTATCTACTACATTTGTAGAGGAATTATTGAGCAAAGGTGTGATGGGAGATGCCTATCGAGTTGAACACGCATCAAGTCCTTTAAAAAACGTGCTGCTTTGACACTCATACACAAGGATTCAGGTAATTACCATACTCAACATTGCAAAAAAAATTTCTTCAAGACAATGACATTATTTCCATCTTTATTGTTGTCAAGCAATATAACGGGTGAAGTTGCGAATAGAAATGCTGGTTACCGATTTCGATTTTTATTTGACTATACTTGTGCTTGGAAAATGGAAATGGTTAATCGTTATAGCTTACCTTACCTAATTTAGATAGTAAAATATGAATTCCCTACTTGAATTCCCTACTTATCAGTTTAAGTATATACTGCATTATATTGAGGAAACTGAGCATTTTTGAGAAATTATCCTCTTGTTGCAAAACAAACAGAAGCTAATCCATGATTTGTCTTTCCAGGATCTTAGAGAAGTTTTAGTGCCACATTCTTTAACAATGCTTGAAACTTGAGTGTCGAAAGTTTTTGATATGCTTCCCGAAGTTAGCATTTTGTGCATTAGTATGCTTGATGACATTCAGAAAAAGTTTCTTAAACATATGTGTTGCCAACAGAGTCGAACTTTACTTGCTTGGATTTATGTACCCAAAATGAGTTTGAGATAGAAGGACCTATACGCCCATGTAACTGATCTTTGAAGTACGTAAAGGTAATATTTTCATAAGAAACAGGAACGAGTGGCTGCAGGCATTGAGAGTTTAGCAAAATGTAATGTATTTAGCATGCGCGTGCAGTATATTGAATGTTTACCTCTTAATATCCAGTTCTTCCTTTCAAAACTGACCCTTCTCCTCTTGGGGAAGACCGGACATCACATCTGTGGGATGACAACATAATATTGAAAACATATTTTGCAACCAGCGTTTGAAGAATAATTTTAAAAGCGACAATAAAATCATAGCAGTGAGATGGAAATTCGAGATAAGATAAAGGGGAGTAGAACTCTTCTTGATAAGTACTTAATTACAAGATTCTTCTAAGGTGTGGTTCAATATAAAATGCTACCCAACTGAGTGACCTCCATGAAGGAGCTTGATACATTATGTGGGAGTGGTGGTAAGCATTTATCATGATTTTTAGAACTACCAAAGATAATATCACTTTCTTTCTGGTTATTTTTATTGTTTGGACAATTGGACAAAATGTTTTTGATCTTTTTTCTAATTTATTTTTTGTTTGTTTCAGGAGAGGTGAGGAGGTGAGATGTGATACCATTAAGAGAATATCTTATGAGAGGTTAACGGGAATATGGTGAAAAAACGAATGTTTTGCAAACTTAATTTTGATCATCAGGTGTATAAACAAATAGCATACTTTGTTTAACTATGGTAAATTGAGTTTCTCCTTATTTAGTTTTGTTAGACATAAGTATTTTTTGGCGTTTAACCCGATTTTCGTAAGAAAATATTTGTTTTAATTTGAGGGCTCTATTTAGGTTTGTTAGATGGGTTTCATGATTAAGATTTGGATTTGAATTAAATTTTGGATTTATATTTAGTATAGAGTTTTGTATTAAATGAAGAGGAGAGAAACTAATATATGATATGATATATAATTATAAATGAATTAATTTTAAAAATTTTAAATTTTCTATAATTTTAAAAATGAGAAAAAAAGCCATGATTTGGTTGATTTTAAAAAGAGCACACTTAGAAAAAAAAAATACACCAAAAAGTAGAATTCCCACCATAGCTATAAAATATGGTACTCAATCCCTATTTGTGAGACCCCATACAAACAAATCAAACAACACCTTTTCCTTTCTATCATCCCCAAAACCTCACTCCTAACCCCTCAAACCAAACGGACCCTGAGTATGGGGAGTTCTCTTGGAGACCGGACATCACATCTGTGGGATGACAACATATTTTTGATAAACTTAATTGCACCTCGTTTGAGAATAATTTTAGAAGACAATAAAATTCGTAGTAGTGAGATGGAAATTCGAGATAAGATAAAGGGAGTAGAACTCTTGATAAGCACTTACAAGATCTTCTAAGGTGTGGTTCACAAGATATTTATAATCTAACATAAGGATAAACGTAAAATATATGGATTGATACGGGACAAATAAGGGTGAGCACAAAAACCTAAAAGTCGAACCGAAATAACCGATCGAAACTAGAAAGCGACGGTTCGGTTTTTACTTTTTTCAAAAACCGAAAATTCGGTTCGGTTTCAGTTTTCGTTCAAAAACCGAACCTTAAAAATCGAACCGAACCGAATCGATTTTTATTATATAGTAATATATAATTAATATATAATATAAATAGATAACTAAATAAATAAAATTTATATATTCATATTCATTTTGGGGACGGAATTATAATATTTATCTTAACGTTTATATGTGTGTTTGTCGAGAACGTGTGTTTACTTGACAATATATCATTACATATGTGACAGTGAGCATACTATGTGTATGTTCACTTGCATGTGTGTATGTATTATTTATATGTGTGTAATCGTAAAAATTTAGAATAAACACATTTAAGCTCAAATTGACAAAAAAAGAAAAATAACCCATTTTCTATGTATAACAAGTTTGTTGGTATAAATTGGACACACCCAAATATAAACGGAAATAATCGAAAAACCGAATCGAAACCTAAAACAAACCGAAAAAACCGAACCACTAAAAACCGAACGGTTTTGATTTTGATTTTATAAAAACCGAATATTTCGGTTCGGTTTTGGTTTTAGCCAAAAATCGAACCAAACCGAACCATGCACACCCCTATAAGTAGATAACCAATTTATCAAAACAAAGGAGACACCCTTCAAACTATTAACTTAATCAAACAAACAACGAGCATAAGTAAATAGTATTAGATAAACAGCTCGACATTTAACAGGTTGGGATAAGCTAAAACATATCAGTTTCAAACCAACTTATGTGCGCACGATGGATATAGGATACAGTAAGCTCCTTTAAATTTGTGAAATTCTGATTGACCAATATCACTTATCTTGTCTTGCAATTGATTTAGGTATGATTCCCAAGGCCATGATGCGTGGTTTCAGCCAATCGTCTCTGCAGATGATGACACGGATGAGGTAATCACAATTAATACAAGTTTTTATAACTTTAACATTTAGTGAAGTATCACTTCTATCGAGTTAAATTAATGAAATACTAACTTTGTCGTGTTCAATACCACTTGACTGAAGTTTGTATTCAGCACCAACCAACAAGCACTGCTGAACATTTCCAAGTATATCATCTTGATCTGGTTGAAGTAGGCATTGGTCTCTTAGTATCTTCAACATTCCTAATCTCTACTCCTTTTTTCTTTTCCTTTTGTTTATTCTGACTCATTGTGATGAGAACTTGTGTAATGGTCTCATCATCACTAAACATTGTTGGAGTAGGTGTTGAAGTAGTTGTTGGAGCTGTTTGAGTAGCACTTTTACCTTCATTTTGATCAGCAGTACCTTCACCTTGTCTATCGGTACTAACTTTTGTACTGTCGGTACTTCCATCTTGCTTGTCAGTACCTTCATTTTTCTTGTTGGTACCTTCATTTTGCTTGTCAGTACCATCATTTTTCTTGTCAGTACTAACAGGAGCTTTAGTACTTACTCCCTCATTTGCACTTTCCTTCTCTTCTAACATCACAGTAATTATCCTCCCCTCATATTGAGCATCCTCAGACTCCATGTAGTCCAATGTATCATCCACATCCACAAAATCATCAAGATTATCAAAGGCTGGATCTTTATGCACAGATGGTTCACCCTTGAAAGATTTGACAAATTTCCCCCCCTGTTTGGATACATACTCCTTGTGTACCCCATTTTTCTTTAGAGAAGTCTTCCTTGCCAATCTTGTCTTCGTCCAGGCTTTGTGATGTGTGATAAGTTGTTTGACTCCTTTCTTTAGCTTCTTGACCTGAGCCTTCAAAGCTTTAATTTCTTTAGCCTGAGTTGTTACCTATTTACATAAAGACACACAAAGGTCATATACACTTTGGAATGTCAGACCATCCTCATTCCCCGATAGGGATGCATCATTAGATGACTGACCTCCATGATTCCCAGCAGAACCCTCTAGATCAGGAACAACTATAGAGGGAGAAGGTCTAGGAGAAGGGGCAGTCTGTGTCTGAGGTTGGTCTTAACTTTGGTGAGGAGGAGAGGGTATAGGTTGGGAATCATATGATCTTTTTGAAGCCTCACCCTCATCCTCTGTTTGTTGAACCAACATTAAATCAAAAAAAGGTGTAACCTTCCCTGAAAAATTCTTCCCTTTTTAACCATAAATGTCAAAACTTTTTTAGTTAGGGTTGGGACTGGAAAGTGGTCCAAGGGGACAGGTACATCTTTTAACTGATTGCTCAAAAAGATTTGTAAAAATCTTAGATACATTACAAACTTCTTAAAGATGTCAGCTACATACTTGTCTTGACTAATAAAGATTTCATCAGGTTGTTGCTTCACTTGAAGTCCCAAAAAGAAAGTAAGTTCACCCATGGAGCTCATTTGGAATCTTTTGTGCATACTGTCTTCAAACTCTGTACACATAGACTTCTTTGTAGAAC
>BQNB010009713.1:26722-64222 GCA_026074375.1 Tanacetum coccineum
TGCCCAATCCTTTGGTAAAGACATCTGCAATTTGATTTGCAGAGTCTACCTTTACAATTTTAACAACACCCTTTAAAAAATTTTCTCTAACAAAATGCAAATCAATTTCAAGATGCTTTATTCTTTCATGAAAAACAGGATTGGCTGCAATCTTAATTGCAGAGTTACTATCACAGTAAAGATCAACAAGTAAAATAATTTCATTTTTTAAATCTTTTAAAAATTTTAAAATCCAGATTACTTCATTGGTTACTGAAGCAAGAGCTCTATACTCTGCTTTAGTATATGATTTAGAGAGAGTGTTTTGTTTTTTACTCTGCCAAGATATCAAAGAGTTATTAAAAAAACACAATAACCTGTAACAGACTTCCTGGTAGTAACACACTTAGCCCAATCAGCATAAGAAAAAGCACTAAGAAACATACCAGAAGTCTTGACAAAATGAATTCCCAAACCTGGACAACCTTTCAGATATCTCAATATCTTGAAAGCAGTTTTGAGATGAGACTTAAGAGGAGAATGCATAAACTGGCTCAAACAATGCACAACCTATGAAATATCAGGCCTAGTGTTAGTTAGGTAAATAAGTTTACCCATTAACTTCTGATAATCAGTAATATTCTCAAGAACAGGATCAATTTCAGTAGCCTCATTAGAAATGACAAATTTAGACAATAAAGGAGTATCAACATGTTTACAAGCAAGCATGTCATATTCAGATAACAAATCCAAAACATACTTTCTTTGGTTAAGAAAAATACCCTTTTCAGTATCAACAACTTCAATTCCAAGAAAATATTTAAGTTTTCCCAAATCTTTAATCATAAACTTAGATTTGAGAAAAACCTTAAATTTTTCAATTTCAGCAACATTGTTACTAGTAATGATAATATCATCCACATATACAAGTAAAGCAAGAAAAACACCCTTATCAGTCTTAGTAAAGAGAGAATAGTCAGACTTGCTTTGACTGAAACCATTTTCAGTCAAAGTGGAAGTCAATTTAGCATTCTATTGCCTAGGTGTTTGCTTCAACCCATATAAAGATTTTTTAAGCTTGCATACTCTATTACCTGAAGAAAAATATCCTTCAGGTGGTCTCATATAAACAACCTCATCTAAATCATCATAAAGAAAAGCATTATTCACATCAAGCTGAAAAATAGGCCAAGACTGAGACACAACAATATTCAATAAGCATCTAACAGTCACCATTTTGACCACATGAGAAAAAGTTTCTTCATAATCAATACCTTCCTTTTGACCAAAACCCTGAGCCACAAGTCTAGCCTTAAATCTATCAATTTCTCCACTAGATTGATACTTAATCTTATAGATCCACTTATTTCCAATAGCCTTTCTACCCTTAGGAAGTTCTACAATATCCCAAGTGCCATTCCTAAGTAATGCATTCATTTCTTGATTCATAGCATCAATCCAATGAGGGAATTTAGAAGCTTCAGAAAAAGACTTAAGGCTCAAATTTTTTATTAAGTTGAGTAATAAAACAATAATTTTCAGAATTAAGCTTGGAATACCCAACATATTTTTCAATCCCATATTTCACCTTTGAATCCACAACAAAATCATTGTAGTTTTTAGAAAAAACACTTTGTCTAGAAGATCTTCTTAGGTTTTGATTATCCTGAGAGATAGAATTTGGATTTTAATCCATATTACCCTAAGAAAAAAAATTCTCTTGAAGTGTGGTAACCTCCTAGATAAAACACTTGTGTCTAAAAGATCTTCTTAGGTGTTTGATGTATCCTGAGAGATAGATAAGTTTGGATCTTTGGATCGTTTTTTAATACTCACTTCCATAGTTAGTCCCTAGAGGATAAACTAATCGCTGTTCTGCTGTCAGGCTCGTTTAGGTTTAATCTTCAGACTCCCTCCTCATCTGTTGTAGTCAATTTATTTTTGTTTTGTTGAATTTTCATCAGCATTAGTTTCCAAGAATTAACTAGATAAACTCAGCAAGTGACCAGTATATTCCTACAGCCACAGCACTCAAAAGAGCTGCTACTAGCACTCTGTGACTTTTTATTGTCACAATTCAGTTTAGGGTCTCTTCTCGCCCTACTTCATCTTGGCCATATGGGTTTTTGTCTTAGGATATCAGGTCAAAAAAGTTTATATGATTAACATCTTGAAAAACTTTTACAGTTACATTCTTATTACTCTTTGAGTTCCGGTAGATAATGCGCTCTAGTTAAGAAATAGGTGGTAATATAAAGTGTATTTCGCCTTCGCTCATCGCGAAGTGAGTGATAATTGTTGTGTTTGTATGAGATACTTCTTCTTGAAAAAATAATTGATGCTTATCAATAATTTTATTACCTATACCCTTTCTTAACGCACTAGTAGATAACTCCAATTAAGAAACACCACTTTTTAGATCTGCTTCCAAATTGTCCACTAGAATTGACAAGGGTAGCAAAACATAAACATCTAAATACTCTTAAATGAGAGAGAGAAGGACATTTTTTATATATCATCTCATAAGGAGAATTTCCACTTAGCAGAAGAAGGGAGTGATATTTGCTAAATTGTACATTAAATTACCCGGGATCGTTTTTGCCAAATAAAAGTCCATAAAAATGCCAAATAGAATAGAAAAATGTGGTGCTTTTTGTGCATCTAATTGTGCAGGAAAGGATTGAAAAAGACAAAAAAAAGAAAGCTAAAAAATAAAAAAACGATCCAAGTGAGATCCGGACATAGGAACGTTAAGTGATCATTAGACAACAAAAGTGGAAGAATAAAGCCATGAAGGATCGCAAGAGGTAGCCGTATCCAACTCGCTCAATATGATCTCACTCGCTAAGCTAAGAAGGCAGTCAAAGGAAGAAATAATAAAGTCAAGGACCAAAGTTGACAAGTCTTCAAAGTTTCAAAAGCTCATTTGAAGTTTTAAAGTTTCAAGGACTAAATTTACCTAAAGAAGAAAGTTGTTTTTGTAATAGAGAAAGGGTGAATGAAATAGAAACAACAAGGGCTTCGGTAAGTGTGCAAAAAATGAAACTTTGTTTGTATTTAATAATAGAAAAAGCAGTGAGAGAATAGCAGGACAGAGTGTGCACATAATCATCCCAAACTTTCAAATAGAAAAGACGCGGTTTCTAACCTCCTAACCGATTCCCAACTGATTTTCCCGCCTAAACTCACAACAAACCCAACCTGCTTAAAACCCCATCCCCGCTCCTTTTCTCTTCTTTACCTCGTATTTACACCTCTTCCACATCACCTAACCCACGTGGCAATGGCTGATTGGTCCTGACACATCATCTATATCATCAAACGGCTACAAAAAGAGTTTAAAATGATCAAGGGCTGCGATTGGTTGGATGATTCTAGAATTCCTCATTCCTCCTCTTCCATCCTCTATAAATAGATGCTTAGGGTTCAGTTTTAAAGGGAGTTTTTAGTTTTAGTTTTTTTCAGTTTTTAATTTTTTACCTTTTAAGCATTTTTTTAAAGGAACTTGTACCTTTCTTTCTTTCAGCTTGTACATCTTCATTTGAGTATTAATAATTCAGTTTTCAAGTTTCTTTAAGCTTTGATTTCCATTTTAAGCAAATTTTACCTCATAAGCTCTCCATAAGCTCTTTTGAGCTTATTCATGTTCATAAGCTCAAATTCATTTAAAATCCTGTTTTAATGATTCATTTACCTTTTATAATCATCTTACATCAAACATGATCAATTGAGTTCAGTTTGATCAAACATTGGAAGCTTATGAAGAAATAAGCTGAAATTAGCTTATTGAGCTTATTGCTCTTTGGTTTAGAGGCTTTGGAAGCCAATTAGGTTTATGATTTGAGCCACTCACTCAGATAGAGTGGCTAAGTGCTGAGACTACAGTTTCAGGTTTAACTTTCTATATCTCATACTAGTGTAAAAGTAGCTTAATTCATCTGTTAATTGTAATGACTTTGTGTGAGCTTAATTCTCTTTCATTATGCCTAGTAGTTTATAGATACAATGGCTTTAAACTGTTTTAGTTAGATTTCATTTAGTTTACATTTTGATCTATTCTGTCATATTAAGTAATAATAAGCTAGGAAAGAAAGTGCTTATTTTTGAAACATAAGCTTTAGATTTTAGTTCAAAATTAGCTTAAGTAGGTGAATTTTAGTGAAAGTAGATATAAGATTTTGTAAGTTTTAGCTTTAACAAAGATTTTAGATAGCAAATGGTTATGACAGTCATAGTTAAAGTAGTGTTTGGATTTAGGTATAACTGACTTGTAAAGTCAAACTTAGTTAGAAAATTTACATTAGACAGTTTAGTTTAGTGGTATAATCAAGTTTTAAATGGATTTTAGAGGTTAGTTTATAGAAACACAAGATTTAGAGCTTAAATGTTCTTAGTTAGCACCAGGGCAGGTTTGAGTTCAAAATTGCTTTAGGATTTATTGTTTTAAGCATCCTATAGTCCAAAGTTGGTGAATGCAGGTTTAGATAAACATAGATAGTGGGTTAAGAGAGTTCTCATTTTAGGAATTAGCCTGAACTTTGGTTTTATTTACCAATTGCATCAGCATCAACAGTTAATACTGTTGTTGTTGATCAATTCAAAGTTTTTTTTTATTTCTTGAAAGTAGCAGTCAGAAGTTAGTTTTAAGCACTTAAATAGTATTCCATTAGCTTTTTATAAGTCATCATTTAGTTTTCATTTCTAAGCTTTTAATCTAGCTTAATTTTTCCTAAGAAAGTAGTATAGCAGCAGCTTTTCATTCTAGTTTAATTCTTTTAGATATCTCTTTACTAGTTGTTTATATCAAAATCTTTATATCCAAGTTTATTCATTGTTCATAGGTTAGTTCATTTCCAAAAATTTAGCTTCTAAGAATTAGTGATAAGTTTTTTAGCTTATTAGGATTAGCTTAATTCCAGTGTTAAGCCTGAACCTGTCACTTCCCTATAGCAAATTTCTAGCTAATCTTGTAGACATTTAGCTTATCTCTTTTTAGACAACTTAGGTACACATCTTAAGCTTAATATAGCTTCTTTTGGATTTCATTTTCAGTTAGAAATAAGCTAGAAAAAAGCTAGAATGTGAATAAGTTGTTAAACACATTGTTTCTGTAACAGTTTAAAAAAGTTCAATTTTATAGCTTATTGAGTTGTTAAAAGTAGAAAGTCCCTTTGTTAATGTTGTTTAGAATAAGCTCTTTTATAAGTTTGTAGTTTTGAGTTTTTGCTAAATCTCAAATTTTAATAAGCCAAAAATAAGCCATAGCGTAGGGTCTGTTTGGTACTTTTCTCATAGTTCAAGGTTACCCGTTTAGTCTATAGTGTAAATTTACACAAGTTCGGCCGCCTACCCTTGACTTTCACTTCTTACACTTTCTACCCTGTATTTCCTAGAATAATAAATAGTTTAATATTTTTAGAAATTAGTTTTATTAAACTTAGGGTTTTGTTTTAATTGAACAAATTAGAGTACAATTAGCTTATAAAATTTGGGGCTTTTTGTGTCCTTAAATTTCTGCACCTTTGAAGTTTATAAAAACCATTTTTCTATATTTTTCCAGTTAAATTTGTATTTTCTAGAAATTAAAATAGAATTTAGTGATTTACTTTTTCTTATAAAATTCATAAAAAATAGAATAAGAGTTGAAAATTTTTGATTCTTTTTGAAATAATTTTCTTTTTAAATCTAGTATTTTTGAAAAATAAAAGAAAAATTTTAGTGTTAAATTTTAGAAAAAGTTTATTTTTAGTTAATTCATTAAACTTTAGAAATTCATAAAAAATTCAAAAATACATAAAAAATTCTAATTCTTTTTCCTAAAATTTTCATTTTAAATTTGTGATTTTTAGATATAAAATTTGTTAAAAGTTGTGCTTTAGATTTTAAATTCCAGTTTTAGCTCGCATTTATTACGTTTTGTGCATTTAAATTTCGTGCTATTTCATTGTTTTTAGTTTGTGCTATTAAATTTTGTAGTGTAATCAACAATTCAAAAGTCTTTTATCATTCTTAACTCGAATCCGAATCATTCCTAAATTTCAATTCATCGGATTTCGTGGGAAAGACCGTGTATAGTACCATACTTCCGGAATAAAAATATTACAAAGTTGTGTTTTCTTTAGTGAGATTTTTCCATTGTACTTTTCTTGATTGAGAAGATTTTCGGTTTAGAAATTTTAACGGGAATTATATATTCGTTATATAAATCTTGACTACCACAGATTTTGGCGCAGTTGCCGGGAGAGGCGTGACGATTGTTTGAAGAATATTCGTTGAAGTAGAGTTTTGAAGTCCTTCCTTTGGAAGTTATTTTGCTGATTTTTGTATTAAAAATATAAAATAAGTTCATAATTCGCTTCCTAATCGATAATTATCAAAAAAAAGTAATAATAATATTACTTGGATTCGAGCTATCCATCTTTAACCATTCCAATTAACAACAAAACAATCGTGAGAGTATGCGAGTAAAAAGGACTTTTAAGTACAACTATAAGGGAGATTTTAAGGACACCGTGATAGCTACTCTCTAAGTAGGGTCATTGCGCTCGCTAATGCCATTTATATCGCCGCCTCGATACTTGTGGTACTCTTAGAGACTTATCGTGAAGTTGTAATTAGCGATTACAAATATATTTAAAATTTTTGTTTTCAGTTCTTAAGTAAAAACTAAAAATTTTATTTCCCCCAAAAAAGATCTTCTACAATCTCAAATTCTTCTTAATGTATTATTCGAAAAGCTAAAAATATTCTCTTCTTATTCCTAATATGTGTTTAATTCTCATTTTCTTTATCCTCGATAATGTTTAATTCTTATGGCGCTTAATCGATCAAAATCTCGTTATGCAATTAAAGAGTGTTCAACTTGTGGAAGTTGGTACACTAAAGAATGTTGTTCGATAGGAAATCTTAAAGACCAGATCATTGTTCCTGTGCCCGACTCTTCTCAGCATTGTGCGGTGTGTGGAACCCCGGTCGATGGTCCGTATTGTCATGGATGTACTCGTATACGTATGAAATTTGAAAAAGATTTTGTTTGGCATATTGTGTTGATAATGGGTGTTTTCTCCAAACTTTCATAGATACGTCCGAGTCACTCCTATATGACTCAATACCAACGTTTGTAGAATGCTCCTCGAGAGCCAAGCGTTGTTGATCAAGACCCCGGTGTGGATATTCCACAGACAAGATCCTCCACAAATCGATCATCATTGTTGTTAATGTGTGCGGTGATTCATTAAATGGGATTTTTTTCTGTCAAAAATTGAATTTGTGAATTCTGTGAAGAGTTGCTATTTCGGTTAAACTGTCCACCAAAAGATCCGATCATTCCTGGCTGGAGACGTGCTTACTAAATCAAAAATTTTGATGTTTCCCACTAATGATTCACAAACTACTTCAACAACAATATTTTTGTTGTGAAATAACTGTGGAGTCCTCATGAGACTTAAATGTCTGCCGATGCATCCAGGAAAGGATTGTTATTGTTGTCTCTAGCATTTTGTGAGTCTTCCGGTTTTGATAGACCTCAGAGAGTGGTCAGGTCGTCGACCCCGAGGCAGATTTTGTCCGCTCGAGTATGTTTATCCGATCCTCCGGGTAGCAAGTTGTGAATGCTACTATGCTTCAAAGGATTTATGATATGAATCTGATGCAAAACTTCTTGATGAGAAGTATGATTTACATACCTCATATGGACAAGTAGTTAAATTGTGTGTGCACGTCGATAAAGGTTGTTATGGCTTGATCGGAGGATGGTTAAGTTTTTGGTAGAGACAAGTCAAGCATGTTGTGGAAGATGTGCACAAATCAACCTGTGTATTTCGCAAGATTTGTTGCCCAGTCCTTTCTTTAAGGTATTTTACAATTCCTTTATTGAAATTCAATCCAGTTAAGCAGAAAACTTTATCCTATTCCAAGAAAGATCACGATAGAGAGAGACTTTGTGGAATTAGCTTGCTGAGGAGTGATCTTCATTAAAGGATTTGTAAATCCTTTTAAGTAGGACTTTGCAGATGAATTCTTGCAAATACTCAGGTTGTTTTTGCTCTTCTTTCTCACAATACTTGCTGATTGTCAAAAATTTGTCCTCAGCATAGCAATAATTGATGCTCTTCTCAATACGTGAGGTATGTAGATCATACTTCATCTAGAAGTTTTGCATATGTTTCTATAAGATCTGTTTTTGAGCATTGTAGCATTGTCCATACTTGCTTACGGAGGAGTATGGATAAAAACATCAGGAAAACGTTGCTGGGGGGTTGAAATTGGTAAAACGGAAGAATTGAGAATTAAAAATTGTTTCTTGGTTTCATCGGCTGACATTGGTAAGTCTCTGAGGGACCTCCACAGTTTTCACAACAAAAATATTGTTTGTGGAAGAAGTTTGTGAATCAGTGGGTAACAATCCCCAAAATTTTGTTAGTCAGGTGTTCGCAGCTCAGGAATGATCGGGATCTTTAGGGTGGACTGTTGTAACCGAAAGAGCCACCTCTCTTCCTCAGAATCTCTCAAATTCATTTTTTGACAAAAAATCCTCCATTCTAATGTGTTCACCGCACCCATTCATGTCACAAACAGATTATGATCGATTTGTGGAGGGATCTTGTGGAAATATCCACACCGGGGTGCTTAGATCAACAACGCTTGCTCTCGAGGTGAGCATTAACAACGGTTGGTAATTGTTCATTGGTTGACTGGAGTATCGTTGAAAGTTTGGAAAAACTCATTATGAAAAACAATATGCAAACAAGATGTGTGTGTTCAAATTTTTCTAGTCGTATACAGAGTAATCCAATGACAATCTACGGCCATCGACTGGGGGGGTTCACAGCACCCGCACAATTGCTGAGAAGACGCCTCGCCCCCCCGCCCCCCCCCCCCCCCCGCCATCCCCCCCCCCCCCGGGAATAATGATCGCGGCGCTTTAAGATTTCACTACGCGAGCAACACGCGCTTTAGGTACACAACTCTCACACAAGTTGAAACACTCTTTGTGATAAGGGATTTTTTGACTCGATTAAGCGCCAATAAGGAATTAAACCATTACTCGAGGATAAAGATAATGTGAAATTAACCCGAATATGAGGAATAAGTAGATATTTTTGCTTTTCCGATAATACATAGAAAATCTTTGAGATTTGAGACAGAATTCTTTTTGTGGGGAAATTAAAAATTTTTAGTTTTTTTATAGAATGAAATCAAAAATATTTTTAAAATATTATTGGTAATCGCTTATTCCTACAAGCTTCACGTATAATCACTTAAGAGTCAGGACAAGTGAGCGGAAAAGCTTTAGCGAGCCGCAATGACTACTTAGAGAGTAGCTATCACTTTTCCTTAAAACTTACATTATAGTTTGTAAAACTTAATAAGGTACCGTCGTATCCTCGCAGTAATTCTACGATTGTCGTTGGACTACGACCCGTGTGAAAAGTCTTCCCGGATAAAAATTTCACGAATTGGTTTTCTTTTGTGAGAATTTTTTACCTTTTATTTGTCTTGATTGAGGAGTATTTTGGAAAAGAATTCTTACGGGATTAATACTATACGTATATAAATTTGACTACAAACCAAATTTTGGGCTGAGGAGAGATTTCAAAAAGCTAATCAAGTTTTAAATGAAAGTCAATCTTCTCAGAAGTTTGAGAATCACAAGCATTTGCGCCACGCTTTCAGAAGCAGCGGAGTGTTTGAAGAGATGAAAGAAATGGCTATGAATGATTTAGGAATAAGAGAATATCGAAAGGAAAGAGATCGATATTGGTTTATAGGAGAAAATGTGAGATAAGATTTATGAGCGTAAGGATAAATTCAAGGGTTTTGAAGCATTGGAAATTCTGGAGAAATCACACAAGAAGCAAATAGGCTTACGAGAATCTGAAGCTAGAGCTCGAAGTCGGAGATTATTCATTACGATGATGACGCATGATTGGGGATTTTATGCTATCATCCGAATTACGATACAATTCCTGTTTCGCCAAAACGTAGAAGCCTAAGGCTTCATTCATAATGGGAAGCACGAGCATATTAATACTACTCCAGGAAACGGAGACTGATTTGTGTTGAGACCAGTGTGTGTTTCTAACCCAAGTGAGTCGATGACTTTAGTTTGGGACAGGGCGTGTAATTTGTTCGAATCTCGATGATTCCTTTTACGAGGAAGTCTACTGAGCATGAGCTTGCTCATCTTACTCTTATTTCTCTCGGAATATCGTTTTGTTTGAAGCGTTGTGTCGCTGATGACGATAGTTTACCGTACGACTAGACGTATTATGATGAAATTTTGTATGATTGTGCGTGATATTGTGATGAAGGGATGGTGAGAGATTGATCTCGACATTTCTAAGATCGTTGACATTTCTCTTCGGGTTGAATTAGTCGAATGTTATTCTTTTTAATTTGAAAAGATTAAATCACTTTATAGATCTCTTCTCCTATTCCGATTTACTCCTATAATTTTGCAGCCTCTCGCCTCTATATATCCCCCGTTGTTGTGATCTTGATATTGCCTTTGGAGGATATGGCGGATAGTGTCTTAGTGTTTTCGAAAAAACTCGATACTGCGGTGGTTATCGAGAGTGTGCGTGATTCAGGGACGAATGAGTCACTCACGTCTGGATTGATGCTTTATCCCTTGTGTGACTCGATTTGAGTTTCTACCGTTGTACGAGTGATTTACTTTTTGATGTCAGATTGAGTCCGTGTTTGGCCTGAATCATTAATGCTTTTGACGAAATTAACACTATGTGTAACTTTGACACTTACCACGGGTATTAGGTGAAAGTAGTTGCTTTTAGATGAATGAGGAGGATTCTTCAACATTTCAACTACCCGATTCCATCTTTTACCATTCTGTTCAATCCTTATCCGAGGTTTTTACCCTGCTATCTTACTCAGGTGGAGTGAAGATAACTAGTTGTCGTTAATACGCGGTATTTTTTGAACTAATGATGCTTTTAAGTGGTAATAGTTCAAACAATGTTAGTCGACGATCTAAAGCTCTTTTGACTCTTGATGTTTTTGACCCTACACCCACATCCCATCCAGTTAGAATGGGACTGTTCATGATACAAAAGCATTTTCAGGGGTTAGATACTGTCGCTTGTCTCGTCTATTCGAAACTTGTTTTCCTAAAAGTTTTTTTATGAACCCGGAATCAAAAAGAATGCTAATTGTACGGTATATCTTTCATCCTTAGTTGGGGAGGTTTCCAATCCGCTTGGATTTTACTTCACCATAATGCTATTATTCCACCAGTAAGAAATCCTAGTTTGGGGCGAAAGGAGTCATAAGTCGAAGGGGAACTCTATTATCAGAATACAAGCAGCTTTCGTGGGAGGCACCCTGCTTATCCTTCTTATTTTCTTATTTCAATTTTCGCTGTTGCAGTTCTACCTCATAGGACAAATTGCTATTCACGAGGGCTAGCAGATGTATCATATTTTTTACTCGGTTGAACAAAAAAAGACTAAGCGTTTCTTCGAGGCATAGTTTTTGACGATGCTAGACAATGTTATAAAGAGGGAGCTTTTCTTTTCGCGTTCTATTGTTGGATTGTTTGTCGTATTTTTGTCGCTAGTAACGGTTTTACGGTTTTTGTGATCCGCTTCATGGTACATTATTGTGGAAGTGACTCGCGCACAATTGAATTTTCTCACAATTTCCTATTTGATGGTCGTCCAATCTTCTCGTTCATAAATAAGGATTTTCTTATCCTTAGTCTTTATCGAACTAACATCTATTTCTATTTGGCAGTTGTCCTTAGAATTTATGTTAAAGATTCCTTTTGACCTTATTTTTAAAACTTGAGGACAAAGTATTTCATTTTACGTTTGCGGCGTATGGGCATATCTCCGATATTGCTACTTCTGTCCCTATATCATGTCCAATGCTCCTTGTTTGAATCTGTTTTGAAGTAACCTTTTTGTAAAAAGTGAGAGAAATTTCTAAAATTTTCTTGTACTTACTGAGGTAAAAGCTCTAAAAGAAGCTTAGTTCTTGGAATAAACACACTTTTTGGTTAGAGACGTGGTGAGAAATAGGAGTTATATTCTTGACCAGTGGCCGGCTCCAACGTGAAAACAATAGCCCTCAGCGTTGCATCTTTTAAACCTACTTTTCGACTAGTTTGGACCCAAGCTTTCACAAATCCTGTTTCGGCTTTGGATGTTAAAATGTGAAAGAACAAGATATGATGTAGTTACAATATAAGTGTATTTGTTTCAAGCAAGGTTATTTGGGAAACTAATGCTTATATGGAATGATTTTAGTGGTATTTTTACTCCATAAGTCTACTAACAACACTTAATCATCAGTGCTCTTTTTAATGTGCTAAGTTCGAACATCAAGTCTTTAGAAACAAAGTCTATACATTTTGAAAAAGAAATTCATCTTAATATGTAAGCTTAAGATGTTTGGTTTCAAATTTTTAAGTATGATTGTTCTAAATATCGAATTTTTCCATTCATTTACTCGCAGATTCAGATAATTATAAAAAAGCGCATTGCTCCAATGAGAAGCATTTCTAATGCAAAATGACTTTTTTCACATAGCCAATTGATGCATTCTCGAAGAACTTAGAAAGTAACGCTGTCAAAGCTATATGTAGTTCTTTAATTCGTTGCGTATTCCATGTTGACGAGGAAAGACTCGGATCAGGGTCGCAACTAAGCGATTAAAACTAGCGTGACTGTCAGGATCAAGGTTCAGTAGGGCATCTATCCATTCACTTAGGGCACCGACGAGCTAGGTGATGATTGCAACTAAGAGACTTTGGACTTAGGCTTTTTTTGTAGGAAAAGGTGTATGTCGCGCAGTAACCCACACAACGTTAGCCAGCGGAGTGGCGGGTTCGAACTAAGAACACCGGTTGTTGTTGCGATATCCTAATGTAGGGAGAAAGGCCTAAATAGGCCGTTGTGAACTAAGAACAACTTTTCGCCTTGCCAAAAAAAAGACAAATAATTATAGTGTACATAGAAACAATAAAAAGATATAGGTTAGAATATTTCATGTTTCTCAATAATCGAATTATATAGATGTTTTGTAATCCTAATCTCATTTTTAGCTTTGGAGTCTTTGAGATTTCATTCTAGTTAGTAACATCTTCGAAGACTCACAAGGTTATTTTTAAAGCCTTAGAAGATTTCTAGAATATGAAGTTAAATTGATCTCTGGTTGAGTTAAAAAGAGTGCCACACATCCTAATCGAATTATAAATTTATTCCCTTGGGGAATGAACAGTTATCACAAGGTAAGATAAGTAGTAAGAAGTC
The DNA here is from genome assembly GCA_026074375.1 of Tanacetum coccineum. NCBI lineage: Eukaryota > Viridiplantae > Streptophyta > Magnoliopsida > Asterales > Asteraceae > Tanacetum > Tanacetum coccineum. The sequence goes on from BQNB010009713.1 coordinate 39,976, forward strand.
TTAAGATTAGTGAGAAGTCTTAAGATTTGACAATGATTTGTTTTATTAGCTTTGTTTAGTCTGAGTGAAAATTCAAAGGATAGACGAATTTTCCTCTCTTTGTGCTTACCTTTAATCAGGGAGTAGCTATTGTTCAATGAGCCTAAAATGTTGCAAACTCCGGCAATGATTGCCGAGTTATATCGTGTTTCAAGATGATTGGAAGTTGAGAAAAGTGAAAGTTGATTGTTAAAAAGGTGGATTCATATAAAGGTTTGTAAATCAAGGGCATTTTGGGAAATTGTTGAGTTTACAAAGTGTACGACTTAGATAAGCATTGGTTGAGGTCACGCGGCAATCACTTTTAGTTTGGGGAATGTTTGATATTTGCAAATTTACATTAAATATATACCGGGATGGATTTTGCAAATAAAAGCATTAATGAAATGCAAGAATAGAATTATGAAAAGATGTGTGCTTTTTGTGTCTGATGTGTGCATGGAAAGGATTGAAAAGACAAAAACACAAGAACAAAAACGATCCAAAACCGACAAGGGATACGAAAAGAGACAAGAATCATAAGTGAAGAAACAGCCAAGGAATCCAAGCCGTTATCAACCCGGACACAGCAAGAAATGGTAGTCAAGAGTGTAAAGAAAGATATTATAAGTCATAGATGGACCACAAAGTTAGAGAAGTCTTCAAGTTTCACAACATGTCTCACTTTGAAGTTTTATAGTTTTAAGGAATTAATTTACCTAAGAAGAAGAGGTGTTTTTCTAGTGCTTTAAAAAAAAAAGAGATAAAGGAAGAAATGAAACAGACTAAAGGGCCGCGATAATTGTCAACAATGAACTATCTCCTTGATGTTTTTAACTATCGAAAAGATGTGGAGAGTGAACTCGCAGGGGACCAGAGTTGGAACATTCTCAGACCACGTATTACAACTAGAGAAAAGACGCGGTTTGTCTAACCTTCTACTAACGATTCCCAACTGATTTGTTTCCACGCCTAGAACTCACAAAACAAACCCAAACCTGATTAAAGATCACCATCCCCTATCCTTTTCTCTTCTATTACCTTTTTTTTCATTTAAGCTTTGAACATCTTCATTTTTTTTCGGAGTATTAATAATTGTAGTTTCGCAAGTTTCCTTAAGCTTCTTGATGATTCTCATTTAAAAGCAACATTTTGCACCTCATATAAGCTACTCCATACATAGCGTCTTTTGAGCTTTAGTCTGTTCATAGTGTGTCAAATTCAATTTAAAATCTGTTTTTATGATTCAGATTTACCTTTTATCAATCATCTTACATCAAACATGATCAATTGAGTTCAGTTTGATCAAACATTGGTTAGCTTATGAAGAAATAAGCTGAAATTAGCTTATTGAGCTTATTGCTCTTTGGTTTAGAAAGGTCTGTCTGGAAGCGCCAATTAGCGTTTTTGATTTCGATGCCTCATCACTCAGTTAGGAGGGGCTAAGTGCTGTGACTACAAGTGAGTCAAGGTTGTTAACTTTCTATATCTCTTATAAAGTGTCAAGACAAAGTAGCTCTAATTCTATCTGTTAATTGTTAATGATCTTTGTGTGAGTTAATTCTACTTTCAGTATGGACCTAGTAGATTATAGCGATACAATGGGCTCTTTAAGAATTGTTCTTTAGATTGAGTTCATTGTAGTTCTACATTGTTGATTCTCTTTCTGTCCATATTAAGTAATAGATATAGCTAAGAAAGAAAGTGACTTCTTTTTGAAACGCAATTTAAGCTTTAATTCTAGTGTCAAAATTTAGCTTAAGTAGGTGGATTTTTAGTGATTGTTGATAGTTATGCTTGTTGTTTGTGTTAGCTTTACAATAGATTTTGTATAGCAATGGTTATTGACAGTCAGTAGGTATCAGTAGTGTGGTGGGTTGCACGTATATTCATTTATCTACGGAATCCAATTTCGTACACATTAGACATGGATTTGCAATTGCATTCCCGGTGGGAGGTCTTCTTGGGTTGTCTTGTATTTAATTATTTTATGGGTGACTTTGTCTAGGAGGGACAATAGGTTGAGACCATGTATCGGGGGATGGGTGTATGGCCGGCTGGAGCCATTTGCCTTTGCAGTCCGACGCTTACAGTTCCAGTTATTAACTAACTAACGTAATCGTCTCGTCTCACTGTTTTGCTTCGTCCCTTTGGAAATTTTTATTTATCTCTAAATCTGAAGCGCCCTCTATATTATGTTTCAATATCGTCATCTAAAGATTATTAGTATTATGAAACTAAAGTTAAAAATGGGATTAGATATAGCACTATTATAACAGACTATCGTACCTTGTACATAATAAAATTATGGCACAATGTTCCAACATATGAAATGTAGTTTGGTATATAAATTTAATTTGTATTCGTTTTTCATTATCCGCTTAAATAGGCAATCCAATTTAACAGTTCATGCTCATCAACAAAATTCTTAGAATACATTTACACCCTTTCAGTACTACAGTTAAACAATTATACCTCATTTTCTTTACATTAGCAAATTTGTAATACTACATTTGTTTATTTAAATTTAAAGTGCATATACGAACATATCGTGTTTAAGATGTTTTCGATAGTTAAAGTAGTGTTTGGATTTAGGCTTAACTGACTTGTAAAGTCAAACTTAGTTAGAAAATTTACATTAGACAGTTTAGTTTAGTGGTATAATCAAGTTTTAAATGGATTTTAGAGGTTAGTTTGTAGAAACACAAGATTTAGAGCTTAAATGGTCCTAGCTAGCACCAGGGCAGGTTTAAGTGCAAAATTGCTTTAGGATTTATTGTTTTAAGCATCCTATAGTCCAAAGTTGGTGAATGCAGGTTTAGATAAACATAGATAGTGGGTTAAGAGAGTTCTCATTTTAGGAATTAGCCTGAACTTTGGTTTTATTTACCAATTGCATCAGCATCAACAGTTAATACTGTTGTTGTTGATCAATTCAAAGTTTTTTTTTATTTCTTGAAAGTAGCAGTCAGAAGTTAGTTTTAAGCACTTAAATAGTATTCCATTAGCTTTTTATAAGTCATCATTTAGTTTTCATTTCTAAGCTTTTAATCTAGCTTAATTTTTCCTAAGAAAGTAGTATAGCAGCAGCTTTTCATTCTAGTTTAATTCTTTTAGATATCTCTTTACTAGTTGTTTATATCAAAATCTTTATATACAAGTTTATTCATTGTTCATAGGTTAGCTTATTTCCAAAAATTCAGCTTCTAAGAATTAGTGATAAGTTTTTTAGCTTATTAGGATTAGCTTAATTCCAGTGTTAAGCCTGAACCTGTCACTTTCCTATAGCAAATTTCTAGCTAATCTTGTAGACATTTAGCTTATCTCTTTTTAGACAACTTAGGTACACATCTTAAGCTCAATATAGCTTCTTTTGGATTTCATTTCCAGTTAGAAATAAGCTAGAAAAAAGCTAGAATGTGAATAAGTTGTTAAACACATTGTTTCTGTGACAGTTAACAAAGAGCTTAATTTCTGGCTTATTCTGTTGATAAAAGTTCAAGTTGCTTTTATTAAAGTTGTTAAGAATAAGCTCCTTAATAACTTTCATGTTTTAAGTTTTTGCTAATTCTAACTTTTTCAATAAGCAAAAATAAGCCATAGCGTAGGGTCTGTTTGGTACTTTTCCCAAAGTATGAGGTTACCCGTTTACACTGTTGTGTAAATTTGAAATAGTTTGCCCGCCTACCCTGTATTTTCCTTTAGTACACTTCCTACCCTGTATTTTTAGAATAAATAAAATAGTTTTAATATTTTTGGTTTTAGTTTTATAAAATTAGGTTTAGATTTTAATTGGTAAAATTAGGGCACAATTAGTTTATAAAATTTAGGGCTTTTTGTTCCATTAAATTTCTGCACCATTTTAGTATTCTAAAACCATTTTTCCATATTTTTCCAGTTAAATTTGTAATTTTTAGGAATTAAAATAGATTTTAGTTAATTCCTTTTTCTTAGAAAAATCATAAAAAAATAGAAAAATAGTTGAAAATTTTTAATTCTTTTTGAGAAAATTTTCTTTTTAAATCTAGTATTTTTGAAAAATAAAAACAAAATTTTAGTGATAATTTTTAGAAAAAGTTTATTTTTGATTAATTCATTAATCTTTAGAAATTCATAAAAAATTCAAAAATAGTTTCCTAAAATTTTCTTTTTAAATTTGTGATTTTTAGATATAAAGTTTGTTAAAAGTCGTGCCTTAGATTTTAAATTTCAGTTTTAGCTCGCGTTTTTACGTTTTGTGCATTTAAATTTCGAGTTAGTTAATTGTTTTTAATTCATGTTATTAAATTTGTAGTATAATCAAAGTTAAAAAAATCCTTTATCAATCTTAACTCGAGTCCGAATTATTCTCAATTCTCAATTCACGATTTCGTTGGGATACGACCCGAGTAGTACAATACTTCCCGGATAAAAATATACATATTGTGTTTTATTTTGTGAGATTTTTACCTTATATTTCTCTTGTTTGAGAAGTATTTTGGAAAGAAATTTTCACGGGATTAATACTATACGTATATAAATTTGTTTGCGCTTATCTACAACACACCATAAGGCATTGAGTTTAAGCGTTTATCAATAAAAATAACACGACCATATAAAAGTGACACAACAAATAATTCAAAAAGTCAAAATGTCATACGTTTGCTTCGGTTACTGAACTAAAAAATAAACGATTGTCACAGTATTTTCGATTGTTGTTAGCAGATAGAATTGATTCAAAGAAACAATGGGAGTAATGTGTGTTGCACACATGTTGTACCTAATTGTATACAAAACTTGTTACAGCTTCAGTTTTTTTATTACATATGTTATGTAAAAATTGATGTACCATTTTAAAGTTTGGTTTTTCATATGCTATGATTGGCATTTGACCAAACGTGAGTTATTTTTTTTAATTATGTTAGGTCATGTGTTAAACATGGTTACGTGTGTTAGTTGGGGTGGGTTTTCCGAGTTCGAGTCAATTTGGTTTGGTTCAAAGTCTAGTCAAGGCAAAAAGTTACATACCAGAACCCGGCCCTATTTGATTTCGGGTTACTCGAGTTAGGGTCAACTTGGGATGGATCAACCCATGTCTGTTGAATACGGGTACGGGTCAACTTGAATATGGGTAAAATGTTAAACCAATCCCTTTGTTTAATTGTTTTAAATAGAAAATGTATATGATTTATGTTATACAAATTATAAAAGACATCATATCACATCACACATTAATAATATCAATTTAATAGTGATATTTTTCTTTGATTCATGTTAGCATAAATGAAGTGTTAATTACATTCCAACTTGAACCACCAATGCCTTACTAACAGAAACTCAAAGAAACCTAAAAGTTATAACGAAAGAAACCAACAGGTCAAAGGAGTGCTACTATAATGGTGCAGGTTTTAAACAATGTTTAACTAATTGGTTTATATGGGTTTGGCCAAGGCCTGCTTGTGTACTTGAACCCTTCGAGTATATATTTTTTACAAAAGAGAAAGATACCTAGACTAATCGAGTGAAATACAATTCCTTCAAATTAGATAAATTGATTTTTCACTTGTTTGAGAAATAGCAAATTCTTTGCATTTTAGTCTTAAATATATCTTGGAAATCATATTGGAATTTATGTGGACATACATTGTTAGATATTCGATAAAAAAAAGTGCAAATGATAATTCGATTACGAAGAAGGCATAATCGGTAGCCAAATAATATGATCTTAGTACTGAAAGTTACAGGGAATATAACATAGAATTCCCATGAACAAAGCCTTATTGCACACCATACTAAAACACCATACTTAAAATATTACAACCTTTGATATGGTAAAAGCTTCATGAATATGAATAATTGTTCAGAAGCATCTGATATTATCACATCCTCTCATGCAAGGTAGGCTGCATTGGCTGGACGCGGAATGAAAAGGGTTCATGAGCTTGGTAATCTCCTATAGCTGCCATTTCACTTTGTTGCTACATAAACATATGCCATAAACATCAAATAGTTTGCATATTTGCTAAAAAATTACTATACTTCATTAATATGCGGTGGGTATCGATATTAAGAACATGATGGAACCCTCAAAGAAAATATTATAGAAGTTGTTGCTGATTAAATGCATGATAATTTTACCACTAAATACATAAGATGCTTATTCTAATCTTTCAGAACTTGCTCCTAATAGACAAATACACAAAACAAGAAAAACATATAGTTAAGTAGCGATTAATTTTAGCTAATCGAGATTGCCTTATACTGTTAATGAAAACTCTACTAGATAGGAAAAAAAATTACATGTTTCTTCATGATTTTGAGGATTGCATCCTGTTTAAAATGGCCAAATAATGTATGCGCTTGTCATAAATACTTCTACACAAAGTTTTACAACTCCCTAGGCAGTGTACCTAATCGTTGTAGTGAAGTAAGGCAAGGCTCGGGGGTTGTTATTATTCTCTAGGGGAATAGCAGTGTGAAGGCCGGATCGAAAATTCACTAAGGTCTAAAGGTTGAAGGAAGATTATTTTTGTATTTTTATATTTTATGAAAGCAATTAAAATTCTGGTTTTAGATAGCTTTTAGTTTTAAGCTAATTAAACTAATAAACTAAATAACAAATTTTAGTTTTTTTTTTTTTTTTTGTTTTTTTTTTTTTTTTTTTATTTATATTTTTTTAATGTTTTTATTTTTTTTTTTTTTTTTTGTTTTTAATTTATTTTTGAATGGATTGATTGGAAGAACAAGTGTGCAGTAATTGTTATTATTATTTTTTTTAGTTGTTAATTTTTTTTGTTAGTTTTTTTGTTTTTTATTTTTTTTTTTTTTTTTTTTTTGTTTTTTTTTTTTAATCGTGCTCAGAAATTAAAGAAAGGTTTTTTTGTTTTTTATGGTTTTTTTTTTTTTTTTTTTTTTTTTTTGTTTTTTTTTTTTTTTTTTTTTTTTTTTTTTTTTTTTTTTTTTTTTTTTTTTTTTTTTTTATTTTTTTTTTTTTTTATTTATTTGTTTTTTTTTTTTTTATTTTTTTTTTTTTTTTTTTTTTTTTATGTTGTTTTTGATTTTTATTTTTTTTTTTTTTTTTATTTTTTTTTTTTTTTGATTATTTTTTTTGTGTTTTTTTTTTTTTTTTTATTTTAATGTTTTTTTTTTTTTTAGTTTTTTTTTTTTTTTATTTTTTTTTTTTTTTTTTTTTTTTTTGTTTTTTTGTTGTTTTTATTTTGTTTATTTTTGTTTTTTTTTATTTTTTGTTATGTTTTGTTTTTTTTATTTTTTTTGAGGTTATTTATTTTTTTTTTTTTGTTTGTTTTTTTTTTTTTTGTTATTTTTTGTTGGTTTTGGTTTTTTATTTTTGGTTTTTTTTTTTTTATTTTTTTTTTTTATTTTTTTTTTTTATTTTTTGTTTTTTTTTTTTTTTTTTTTTGTTTTTTTGTTTGTTTGTGGGTTTTTTTTTTTTGTTTTTTTTTTTTTATGGTGTTTTTTTTTTATTTTGTATTTTTGTGTTGTGTTTTGTTTTTTTTTTTGTTTTTTTTTTTTTTTTTTTTTTTTTTTTGTTTTTTTTTTTGTGTTTGTTTTTTTTATGTGTTAGTTTGGTTTTTTTTTTTTTTGTTTTTTTGTTTTGTTTTTTTTTTGTGGTTCTTTTGTTTAGTTTTAGTTTGTTTTTGTTTTTTTTTTTTTTGTTTTTTGTTTTTTTTTTTATTTTTTTTTTTTTTTTTTTTTTTTTTTATTTTGGGTTTTTTTTTATGGTGTTTGTGTTATTTTTTTTTTGTGTTTTTTTTTTGTTGTGTCTTTTTGGTTTTTTTTTTTTTTTTTATTATTAAACAACTCCCAAGCCAGTGTACCTAATCGTTGTATGAAGTAAGGCAAGGCTTCGTGGGTTTATATTATTCTCTAAGGGGAATATCAGTGTATAGGCCCGGTATCGAAAAATTCTCACGTAAGGTCTCAAGTTGAAAGAAGAATATTTTTTGTATTTTTAATTTTATGAAAGCAATTAAAAATTCTGTTTTAGATATGCATTTAGTATTTAAGCTAATTAAACTAATACACAAATAACAATTGTACAAGAAGCATATTTACGCTAGGATGCACAACTCCTTGCAGCTATCCCAATTCAAATCTATTGCTATTGTCACGCCTTGCGATGTAATGTGTTAAGTATTTCCTAGGTCCTAGAACAAATACCCAGAACCGCCACCAGATGTAAATATTCTTGTTAAGGCAACGCACAAGAAGTGTAGTATAAACTTATTACATACTAGGCCTTAAGAGTAAATTACCATGCATTAAAACACTTAACTAAGGGGATCAACCAAATTAGGGGTAAGGTAGTAAATAGACTGTTTCCGATGTATCCTTTCACACACTCGCAATTATTTCCCTAGACGTCTATGCAAGTAATATTTTTATGGCTATTTTTCTAGCGCCTAACGCGCACATCTATCAACAATAAGCAATAGGAAACAATAATTATAATAACATCATTATACACAGTGAATCTGACCACTAACACAAGATTCTAATCAAATAATGACAAGTTTTTATGCATTCACAAATAAATTACTAATGAATTAGCCAAGCATACTCAACACAAGAGAAACGACATAATCAACAAAAGGATTAAAGACATGAAATAAGATATAAGTGATAATCAAACCATTAACAAGAAGTTTATGGATTGAATTAGGTCTGTGCCTCAGTTGCTTAAAAACACCCTACTCAAATCTTAGAATCGTACTTAAGATATGGGCTTGAAAAAAATAAGTATATGAGGCTAAATTATAGGAAACCCCTTAGGTCGGTTCGTCCTGACGAGTGTTCGCCAAAACTAACACCGAACTTAAATGGGGGGTACAATCCCCGACGGTGTCAAAGAGAAATCTTGACACTTCGCAAAATCCTTACGACCATTCGCGGAAAAACCGTGACAACCGTCAAGCCCAGCCACTGTATGGCTATTTTCTTCATCAGATTTGGTGTAGAGTTGTAATCTTGTCCGTTTCTTCTTCAAATGAGCCCAAGTCACGTGTATTTCCTCTAAAAGCCATCCAAGTGCTAAAAATACAAAAAAAATGATTAAGCACATAATCTGGGTATATTTTCATGATTTAGGAGGTTAAATGGCCCTAAAAAAGTATATAAAATGACACCTCATCAAATACCCCTACACTTGGGATTTGCTTGTCCTCAAACAAATAGGCTTTTTTACCTAGACAATAGCAATATCGGGGGCACTTAACCTACTCTTTAAAAGCAGTTTACAATACAACCTTCTATACCTCGTAATTAAAAGCATGAAAAGTATATACTAGCACCTCACATAAGTTTTTGGATTCTCTCTTTCCCTCAGGTGTATAATAAATTATAACAACTATAGGGAAACATAAAATTAACACTCATTACCTGGCATAGCATATAAATTACCATAGGCTTGGTAAAGGATCAAACCTCCACCACTAGGCGCAAGTATTAGTCATTACTATCAAAGAGGTCTTTTTAAAGGGTTATGGGGTGTAGGTGTAAGATAACATTAATGGAAACGGAAACGGATGAGATATATTTGGGAGTGACTTTTAGATGAATTGAGGGTGAAAGGGTTAGCTAATTATTTATATGAATACATGCTGGTTTGGTTGCTAGGTGATAACATCAAATATTTAATACTTTTTGGTGGCAAAATACCCCCTAAAATACCTACAAATGTCTCACTAACACTCAAAAATGAGATATTTTATATTGTTTTGTTGTTTTCAAGTGAAATGCAGGAAAGTGACAAGAAACAAGGGAAAAAGGACTTAAAGTGTAAATTCTAAATAATGTTACGGCGTAACACCAAAAATGGTTACGTCGTAACATAAATTAAGCAAGTACGAAGATTAAGGAAGAGTTTACGGCGTAACACTATATATAGTTACGTTGTAACCCTATATTTAGAAGAAAATCTCGTCAAAGTTATAGTTACGGCATAATACATTATCCAGTTATGCCGTAACCACAAAGATCTACAAATATGGAATGAAGATCACGTACATATGGAAGTTATATGAAGGTTACGGCGTAACACCATATCTGGTTACGCGTAACACCTTTATTGGTTACGCCATAAAGGTATGATAGAATGTCGTCAAAGTTATAGTTACGGCGTAATACCTTAATTATAGAATGTCGTGTAAGTTGGTTACGGCGTAACACCTTTATTGGTTACGCCATAACAGGTATGATAACTATAAATAGAGGCCTCATTCAAGCTATTCTGACATCACTTTCTCCACAGCCAATTGGAGAGGCGACAAAGGCTTCCAACCTTCAAAGAATTCCACCTAGAGTCCAAGGGAGATCACATTTTACTTAATTTTTGTATTTAATCGTTCAAATTACGAATCCTTTAAGAATTATGAGTTTTCAATATATGATTTCTTCTATCTCTTATAGTGTTTCGGTTACCATGAGCGGCTAAGCACTTAAAGTGCTAGCCTAGTTATAAATTTACTTTTATGATTATTTCCTGTTGAATTATGGTTTCATTAGATATTCCTTGACTATCATGTAACCCTGGGTTTTGGTAGTATGGGTTGTTTGGACCTAGCTTGCCCCATTAATAGATTACCTTATCATGGTAGGATCTAATGAGTACTAGGAAGGATCACTAACTCTTTACCTGGTGTAGGAACTGACCGGTCACCGCACAAATCACTCGATACCTAAAAAGCACAAGAACTCTTTCAGGTTATTAGATATGTTTTGGGAATAGTTAGGATTAATCACCGCAACCTGGAAAACCTACCTCCCAGATGATTCAGGACTGATTTGGAATCGCAGGAAGTATAGGATAGACTATATGTGCACATTCAAGTCTTTCGACCTTAGAAACCAGTAATGAAACCATAGTTTGACATTGCAAAGGAAATTGTCTTCATAACAATAGTAATAAAGTAACTAGGTTAGCATGTTTTCTCTCTTGATATCTCCTATCCTTTTAATTTCAGTTATTTATTTTATTGTTTTTCTATTTCTTTCAATTAAAATCAAAAACCATTTTCAAAACGTGACATTTAAAATTAAAACTAAATTACACCTTAGCTCTTGGGACGACTTCGGATTTACCATTTTATACTACCCACGATCGGGTTCTCTGCCCGTTAGTGCGTAGTTAAGTAGATCGAGTTTTATAAATTTAAAACTTGATAAAAATATATTAAAAAAGAAAATACGCATCAAGTGGCGCCGCTGCCGAGGAGCTAAAAATTAGTGGTAATTTGAACTTTTATGATTATGTCTTTTTTCACTTCTATTTATTCTTTAAGTAACATCATGGATGAGATTGGCATTAAAGATCTTACCATTGAACAGTATCTTAGGCTCACACAAGAAAACCAGACACCAAAAAAGATTGAAGATATGACTATCGCCGAGTACATAAAATACAAGAAGAAGATGAGTGAGGACCACATCAGCAATACTAAAACATATCTCCCTACCTATTTCAGCAAATGCGCACCAACCCATGACTAAATCCTGGAGTTTACTCACTAATTTATTCCTAACCAACCAGGCGCCGAGTCCGATTGTGATTCAGAAGATATGGAGGAAGAGGGTGAATACATGACCAACGATAAAGTAGTCATGAGTGAGCAAGAGAAACTCAACGTTTTGATAATAACAAAATGCAAAAATGTTTACAATAAAAATAAACGTTTACAAATATTAAAATGTTAAAATTTTATTATCTAAAGATTAGTGATCACTTAAGGTATGTACAAACAAATTAATTAAGCATGATTAGTGATCAAGAAAAATATTTTTCTCTTAATCCCTCACATTTAATTCTACAAAGAATTTTCACAAAAATACTTTTCAAATATTTTCTAATTCATAATTAAAAAGTTTATTAAAAACTTAAAATTTGAAATTCAAATTTTCCCCCCAAAACGGAAGCTTCTACACCAGATACAACCTTCCTCACAAAAAGATAAAAAAGAGAGCGAAGTCTAGGCGGCGGCCCCCTTATATATAAGGGACCGCCAGGACCGCCCCCAGAGAGCCGTTAGGATTCCTTGCATATAAATACTGCTCTATTCCCAGCAGAAAATCATTCCTCTTTGCATGAAATTTTTCAGTCTTTTTTTCTCTCTCTAAACCTTCTTTCTCTCACTAAAACTCTTGATCACTAACATACTTAGATCTTGTTTCAAGTAATCTAATCTCTTCTTCTCATCTCTTCCCTCTCATTCAAGTGCAAGAGAAGAACACTCGTATTCGTCAAGAAACGAAGTGTTAATTAGTGATCTATCCTCCTTTCTTCTAAGTACCAAAACTCTATTGTATTTATCTTGTGTATTTGTGTGATTCAGATATTGTGTAGATCCGATAGTGTAGATCTTGTAAGTGTGTATATCTTGTGAAGTGATAGATTGGTTCTAGCTAAGATTAGGACTCGACATTTAGCTTAGTGTCCGAAAAATAAACGTAAGCGACGTGAAAAACGTTTTCCCTTTTCTCCACCTAAAGGGAGCTTGTTGACATAGTGAAATCTCGAGTCAGATACTCGGGGAGTGGAGTAGGGAGAAGAGGTGCTTCGTAGCCGAACCACTATAAAAACTCGTTTCTAGTTTGTTTTTTTTTCCTGTCTTTTTACATTATTATTATTTGTATTTATTTTTTGTTTAGATAGTTATATGCTTGTTCATAGTATTGTGATTTGAATGAACATATAAACTCGGATCTATAGATTTTTGAAATAAACTTTAAATCGTAAAACAACGAGTATACATTCAACCCCCCTTCCCCCCCGAAGTTTCCACACTTGAGATCGCTGTCAGTATTCCAACCGCTCAGGAAGTCTATCTCTTGTACAAGATTTCCCTCTAACTCCTGGAAGGAATCACTAAAGATGGATCGAAAGAACATCGACATAATGTACAAAAAGCTGGAGTGATCTCAAGCAAAACTTCATCTGAAGATTCTGCCCTCCTGCGATGATATTCAAGCAGTTGAGTGAAATCCAAACTTTTAAGCAAAAAGAAGGAGAATCACTTTTTGATACTTGGGAAACATATAACGACCTACTTTTCAAGTGTCCCTTTCACGATCTCAATGAGCACCAAAAGGTAAAAACCTTCTACAATGGATTAAATATCCAAACTCGATGAACTGTTGATGCAAATGGTCTTATTCCTGGGTTGACAGCTTCAGACGCATTGAAGTCAATCCAAAAGTTGGTCGAACATTCGCATAAATGGCATTGCGAGGAAAATCACATAAAGACCCCTGACCCATTACGTATTATCACCGAAAAGCTGAAACTTTTAAACTATGAAATAGAGGAGTTAACAGTAGATTTTCGTAAATTAAATACGGATGATGTCAGAAAAAGTTACTATGTGAGGTAAAAAGCATAAAATCTAGCAAAATCGATTATGATAAGACCTACACTAAATCTAGAAATCATCCAACTAACCTCAAGGACAAATTCGAGCAATGTCTGAAGGAATCTAGCGAAATACAAGCAATCCAAATTGAGTGAAGCAAAAAGTAAATCACCTTGCTTAATCAATCTTCATACACTACCCTAAGCACACTCTGACGCCTAAAACGGAGACATTTGGTGAAAAAGTAAAAAGGCGCATCCTTGAGGAAAATAAGGAACCAAAAGAAACTGATCCCGAAAGTTTCATCCTTCCTTGTATTATCAGAAACCACTTCATGAGTAATGCTTTAGCTGATCTAGGGGCAAGTATCATCATTATGCCCTATTTATTATTCAAAAGATTAGGGCTTGGGAGCTTGAAACTAATTAAAATGACTATCGAAATGGCTGATAGATCCATGATGTCTCCAAAAGGGATAAAAGAAAATGTCCTAGTAAAAATTAGTAACTTTGTTTTTCCTGTTGATTTCGTCATTCTCGACATCATGGAAGATGAAAATGTCCCGATTATCCTAGGCAGACCTGTGTTAGCAACTGCTCATGCAAAGATTGATGTCTACGGTAAAAAGATCTCTCTAGGAGTTGGAAATGAGCAAGTAGTTTTTAATATTAATAAGAAAGAATCTCCTACCTTTATTTCTCCTATTTGCGTTATAAACAAAGTAGATAAAATGCAATAATTAAATGATTTAGTCATGAATGACGAAAAGGTAAGGGACTTTGAAAATTACCTATCTCCCAAATACGAAAGCCAAGATATAATTTTGCTCTTACCATCAGAATTAGCGAAAGACAAGGAAGAGTTTAGTATGACGCTCGGTGATCCTGACAAAAGGATGAGCATAGGACTAGAAGAATTTGTTGATATAGACGTCATGTGGGATGACCTAGATCCATGGATTCTGTCTAATGAAAAAGCTACAAACAAATTTTTAAAAAGCGGTGATAGAATCCATTTACACAGCCTTGATAATTTACAACTTTCTTGCAAAACAGGGTTTGTTAGTTTTAACCCCTGTTTCGTACCACAAACCCATTTCAACATAATATCCAGAAAAGCCTATAACACCATCATGAATCATGAAATAATGTATTTAGGAATTAACATGGTGGGGCTTGCTAAAAATTTACGTGTATTCATAGGAAACCATTAGTGAATTTGTGGAAAAAGGATTAACCGAGGTTCTGTTTGGACAGCCTTTTAAATAACAAATAGGACTAGTTAAAGACCTGGGTAAAGGAACACTTTGGTTTAAAATCGGTAATGATAAAATAATTCATATGCTATGCCGTATCGATTTATTGACCATAATAGTATATTAGAAAAACAAGTAAATATGCAAATGATTAAACACACAAATATACAATAAAATATACATAATATATAGAATTATACACTAATCTATATTATACTAATCCTAAGGGTTAGATCTAATCTAATGTTAAAAACCAAAATATCAAATAAAAATCAAGATTAATTTTCATTCCCCGGCAACGGCGCCAAAAACTTAATGTGTTGTTGGGTGGTGTTAATTTTATGATTTTAAGTTTTAAATTTATATTTTGCCGACTTAACTAAAAACAACACTTTAATGGGTAGTGTACCTGGTCAATGGGAGTTTTGTGGTGAGTAGGGTGTCGATCACTAAGAGGGAGAAACACTTTCAATTTATTAATACTTTGGTTTTTATAATCTAAGTTAGTCTAATCTATGTTAAACCTATGCTAAACCTATGTTAATCCTAAATCATGGATAAGGGGGGTTTTCAGCTTGAGAGACTGGCTCGGGTTTAGTGGTGACTAAAACCAATTGAAGACACTAAAATACACGCAAGCAAATTAACAGAAGATAAAAGAGCAGTCTAGCCAAATATAAGAAAACTGTATTAACCATTATTAATCCAATCAGAATGTTGGTTTGCTTATTTAGTGCAATGATTACTTATCTCAAAGCGGCATATCATTCTTAAGACTTAGGTGGTACTTCTTCCTAAGACCTAGACATGTAGAATTCGATCACAATTAAACGCATCCGCATAAAGCATCCTTATTTGCTGATTATAATCTATCTTAAGGATTAAAGCAATGGTGATCTTATTAAACCCTAGCTCATGGAGACTTTACCCACTTACTGCTTAACGGCAATTCATACACTAGTAGTCCACTAACCAAGTCTTTACTAATTGATTAAGAACATACTCATTGATACCAAGGTCACCTTATGGCTCAACTAAGCTCACAATCTAAGGGCAAAGATAGGTCGTTATTTGTGATCCTATTGGTCTAGATGTATAAATTACTATATGAGATCTATCCCGGCATCTAGATTACTTGGTCCGTATCACTAGATCCAGTTGAATGATAGGTCGTATACAAAAGCACGTAAACAAGTATAAATTGATAAACATTTACACAAGCAATCAACGATAAATTAAGAAATTGAGATAAACAAACCAAACATTAAGATCTTCATAATAATGGCTAATACCCAAAGGTATTAGCCTTCAAAAGTCATAATTAATACAAAAGTAATGATTTAGCCAGTTTAAACTAACCGAGATAACGAAAGATTCCAAAAACAAAAACGATTACCTAAAGTACAAGAAAATTACACTTTTGTCTCCTATTGAATTAAATGCCTTGTCGACTCTTTTGCTCCATTTTCTCCTCTGAAAATCGACTTTTGTGGTTTAAGGTATCGAGAAAAAGAATTAGCACACTCTCAAACTCGTTTTTAAGTTTCTATTTATAGGTCTTTGAATATGGTCGATACGGCGAATCCCAAAGTCTTGGATTATGGCTATCTGGGGAATTCTTTGGAGTATGGACCACGTTACTATCTTCCAAATATATTTTTTTCCATATAGCTTGAATACGGCGTATTGGTCTTCCTGGATACGGCGTATTGGATCTTGTTTCCTTCGTGATCTTTTGTGAAGTATAGGTACAGATATGCCGTATCTTCCTTGATGGATACGGCGTATTGGTTGTCAGAACAGTAATCTTCAAATATCTTCATTTAAGCTCCAGAATACATGCCTTTTAGTTAACTTTCACCAAGTACTCCATAATTACTACAATTCTTAAATATAAACGATTAAGTAATAATTCTTTGCAATAATTATATAAAATGGGTTAATTACATGGGATAAATGATGCTGTAAAATAGATGTTATTTGATGTCATCAACAGCCAACTACATGATAAGGGTTTTGTGACTATCACGTGTGCCTAATTAGAAGGCATCTTCTTAACAGCGTCACGCGTGAGAGTGACAAATCCTTATGACAACCATGACATAACAACGTGGATAGCATGGCAATTCTAATAACAAACAACGTAAATCAATCGGCATGTATAGAAGTTGTGTAAAGTAACAATCTTTTCATAATTCTCACTAACAAAAAAGATACTAATCTTTTGACCTAAAAGAGACACTAACGGTTTTAGGGGAAAATCATTCTGAAAGAGTGTGTCCAAACACTCCAACAAACTAACACTAACAGGCGTAAGGGAATTCCATTTTAAATATATATTTTTCTCTTCATGCAATGTGGCCAAAGCAAATAGACCAATTTTTCTACCCATAAATGACATAATAACTATGAAATAGCACCTAAGTGTAGATATAGTTAATTCCTAAAGAGCAAATTAAGCAAATTTCTAAACATAACAACTATAAAGCAATAGCAAATCACAATTCCTAAATAACAATAACAATTAAGCAAATCGACCTGACAACATAGAAATCCTAATAAGCAAATTGACATGCGTAAGAGTTGTTCAAAGTAAGAAACGCAAACCCAAATGATAAAAAACATGCTTATCGATTTGCTACAACTTTTCGGCGATATGCAAAAAACACCGATCATACTAAAAATGACACTGTATATACTCCAATCAGGAAGAGGGACCACCTGTTTGTTTCATGCGAGATAGCCATGAAAATTGTAGAGAAGCAACGAAATAGAGTAGGGACACAAAACAACATCTTATACACATTGTCGTCTAGTTATTACTGTTGGTTAATCTTGAGGTGCGTAAAATATTGTATAAGAAAATAGTGACGAAACTTATATATTAAACATGGTATCAGAACCAGCTGGTATAATCGTCTCAAGTAAACGTTTGTTTGTATAAAAAACATAAGTAAAAACACCAACTGGCCTAAAGAAATGATCATTTACATGTCATCCTTCAAGCAAATCCCAATCATAAAAGGTCACATAAGGTTCGATATTCCAATGCTTAAACAGGTCTCATCGTTGCTAGCGGATGACTTAACGAAGTAACATGATGTGAACATCTTACCTGATACAACCACACATGCTTGAAAAGCCGAGAAAACTGCCATGGCTGAATTAGTATGAATGTCACACCAAGATATGGAAATCCTTGCACTTTGTATAACATGTTGTGGTTGTTCCTAAAGACCGAACGACACAACAGTTACTAATACATTTTACTAAATAGCGGTCTGTCTAAAACAAACGTGTAAAGAAGCACATGATTTTGAGTACTCGATATTTACTTTCTTTTATACCTCTCCCACTTTCTGACCCGCCATGGCTGCAAACACAAGTTTGTGATGCCTCGCTAAGACACAAGTAGCTTTTACCCCTTATGATCGGATAAGCTATTGTATTTTCAAAATAATCAATGCACACCCGTTGTTTTTCAACAAGAAAAATCCTCCTTAGGATGCATTACATGCCTGCTAGCAGACTAATTTGTCACACCATGGTTGCAAAATCCAATTCGTCATGGCTGCAAGCACGACGTCATACTGCCCTGCCAAGATACATATGGCTTTTGTGGAAACCGTAGAGGGGGGTGAATACGTTTTCTTTTAAAAACTTTAAATCTTTTATATTAATTTTTACATTACTCTCTGTCGGTGGTCCCATAAATATATGGGGCCCGCCTAATACATAAGGGGCCGCCCTATTTAAAGGGACCGCCTCCAGAAAAGGTTTTCGGACTAGATTATTTGTATCAAATCACCAATCAAGTTTGACGCAATATGAGAAGTGTCGATAATGGATGTAAAATAACTAGTATATATTCTACCAATATATCCACACTCATAATGTTTACTACAAAGAGCTACACAACCATGACTAACACAACATAGACAACAATTCACAAAATCATAAGCACAATGTAAGTGTCATAGTAAAGCGATAAATATAAAGACATAAGTAAAGAGAAAGGTAAAAGAAAATGCAAGCTAACATGATGATTTATAATGGTTCGGTCACGAAGCTCCTCTTCGCCCTACTCCACTCCTCGAGTATCCAACTCGAGAGTTACTTCACTAATCAACAAGCTCCCTTTCGGCGGAGAAAACCTTATATCAATGCTTATATTATTTTCTGACACTAAGCTAGATGTCGAGTCCTTCTTCGGATACAACCAAACCCCTTATGTTTTATGGCCTAAACACATAAACCGCGTCACTTACATTATTTTCTAACACTAAGCTAGATGTCGAGTCCTAATCTTAGCCAGAACCAATCTACCACTACACTAATGTATTTTAAGGCCTAAAATACTAACCACCCTACAATAAAAGCATCCAAATATATACATCATTTGGATCTATACACTACTAAAGATTAGAATACATGGACTCGATCTATATGTAACAAATATTACAAATGGACTAATTAGACTACATAACTTCGGATCTTGAAGATGACCGAAGTTCTTCTCTTGCACTTAAGGAAATGAGAAAATGATAAAAGATTTGATCACATTTAAACAAAATTAACCAAGTTGAATGATCAAATATGTAAAGATATTTAGTGAGATCTAGAGAGAGAAAGAACTGAAAGAAAATCGTGCAAAAGGGTTATAAAAATAGTTAGAGGTGACCCACTATTTATAGGAGCTGAAAAACAGCCCGTCAGGAAACGGCGATCCATCAATAAGTAAGTTAGGGAGTGGATTGAATAAAAGAAAAACCTTGAAAAATATCATTGTTCTTAGTGTTATTATTCTGATGCGTAATGTTTGTCTTTGATGTTTATAATCCTAGATTAGATCTAAACAATCTGAGCTTACAACGATTTCTTAGTTTCACAAGAGCTGCACTGGTTTACACCTCTAAGTCAATCATGAATCAAGAATAAATTCATCAAGTTACTGCTCATGATGAAAAGTGGGTTCCAGCTAAGGAAAGAGTAAAGATCAATACTACCAATGTTAGACT
This sequence comes from Tanacetum coccineum, assembly GCA_026074375.1. NCBI lineage: Eukaryota > Viridiplantae > Streptophyta > Magnoliopsida > Asterales > Asteraceae > Tanacetum > Tanacetum coccineum. Next base: position 59,610 of record BQNB010009713.1, read on the forward strand.
AGAGACTATTATACCATAGAAGGAAGAGACTTTTCAATGTTATAATGATTGGATCAAGAACTCAACCTGCTAAAAGCTGTCCTACTCTGCTAAAGTCCCTGAAATCTTTATGCACCAGTTTTGGTACACTATTAAGAAGGTCTTAGGCACAAACTCTTATGAGTTTCTTCTTGCTAATAAGAAGTGCTTGGTAGATGCAGAAGTATTTTAGAAGATTCTTGATATTTGTCTAAGAGTTTAAGGATTAGACTTTGCTAAAGTTCTAGATGATGAGACTACTCTTACCTTCCTCCTTGATCTTGGTTACAAAGGTCCACTACACAAGCATCCCAGCATGTATGTGGACCACATGCATCAACCATGGAGAACTCTGGCTGCTATTATCAACAAGTGTCTTTCTGGCAAAGCTGCAAGCAATGATAGATTGAGGGAATCCAAGATTGACATCATTTGGGGAATGTTCTACAGGGAAAATGTTGATTACCTTGAATTGATTTGGGAAGACTTTGCATTCCAAATCGACTACAGGCAACTGAAGAAAGGCAGAAGTGAAAACATGCCTTACCCCAGGTTCACCAAAATCATTATCAATCACTTCCTCTCCAAACAAATACACCATACCTATCCAAGCTAAAACTTGTGCAACATCCACACAATTAAAGATGATGGTGTTGTAAGCAGATTGAAATTTGTATGAATTGGCAAAGACTTTCAGGAATATGGACTTCCTATTCCTGAGACTATGCTGAATAAAGGGATTAAGCAATCAGAGTCTTATCAGATGTTCATTAAAAACTGCACTGGTTAAATTCCTCCCAAAAAGAGCAGAGGTAAAGGTTCACAATGGAAGAAGACTACAGATACTTCTGAGGCAGATGTTGAAGTTTCTGAAGAATCTGACTCTGAACCTATGAGAAAACAAACTAGCAGTAGAAGAGTAATCAAGAAGAAAGTCATAATTTCTACAGATGATAACATCATTCCTGAACCAAACATTGCTTTAGAGTTAGGAAAATCTATAAGCTTGACTAAAGCTATAAAAAGAGGAAGCAGCAAGGCAAGTCCATGCTACTCATGCTAGGATTATGACTAAATCTGTCCCCGAGCCTGCCAGAAGAAGACCATCAGGTATTGATTTCAGAGATACTTCTAGTGTGTCAAAGAAAAAGTCACATGATCTATCTCAAAAGCTCAAGGGTGTTCAAACTTTAACTCCTAAAGAACAACTTGTTGCTGACACAATGAAAGCACTCAAAGAAAGTAAGAAACAACAGAAGACAGCCAGGTACTGGAGGCTCAAGTGAAGAACTAGTGTTACACCAGGGGTTCCTGATGAGTCTATAGTCGTCCCTGCTACCATCAGTGAAAGAACCGGTACTAAACCAGGGGTTCTCGATGAGGAAAATGTTACTTCTGAAAGTCCAATGTAATAACTTAATTAAGGGTCTGAAAAATAGAGTGGTACTCCAGAGTAAGAATGATGATGATGATAATGAGATGATTATTGAATGTATGATGAATGTATAATGATAATGATGACAAAAGCATCAATCTTGAAAAGATAGACGATGAAGAAACCGATGATGAATTTGTGCATAGTGAAGAAAATGTACAAGACGATGATGAAGACACTGATGATGAAGAAACTGACGATGAGTTAGTACATGCTAATGAACAAGTGAATGACAATGAGGATGAAGAGATACCAATACTAAGAAGCTGACACTAGGAACGGTGATGAAGGTAGATGTTGAAAAGACAAAAGTGGTAAAGGATGAGATCAAGAAAGCTAAACTTCCTCCAAAAATCTCTAGCTTATTTGTATCTCCAGGGTTCGGTAACCAATTTCTAAACCTTTCTTCTAATACTTCCTTAGCTGGTATTGTTAAGGATACTACATATGCTGAGATCAACTCTTTATTGGATGTCTAAATTCAACAAGAGATACCACATATCGAGTCCCACTTCCGAACTTACTGTATAGGATTTTTTGTGATATTTCTGAGACCCTCATCCTCAACCAATACCTAAAAATCCTCAGTAGCAACTGCAAACAACTCATCTAACCTCCTCAGTTCAGACTGACTTCCCATATCATATGTACTACTACAAACAACAACACCGATCCCTACACCACCAATCACCACTGAAGCTCCATCTGTTACAACAATTCCAGATCCACTCCATGTTGTTATTCAAAGAGTATATGTTTTGAAGAAAGATGTTCAAGAGTTAAAAGAGGTTGACAATACTATAACACTTCGTACTTCACTTATATCTGAAATACCATCAGCTATTAATGCATATCTTGGATCCAGTCTAGGAGATGCACTTCAAAAAGGTGCTTTAGAAATATACGGAAGAACTGATACAGAAGTATCCTCAGCAAGTTGACTACAAGGAGATGATTGAAAAGTCTGTGCAAGCAAATATTATTAATGAGGTCAAGAATCAATTGCCAAAGTTTCAAACCAAGTAGTATCATGAACTTTCGCTAATCACAGATTCAAAGCACGTAAAGAATACACGTTGAGAAGACTCCATTCCTCATAGCTCAAACATCTCTCAAGCTCAAATCTTCTTCATCACGAGCAGCATAGACATTGTCTTAATGTTCGTGGTAAGCGATATACACACTAAGACGATTCTCTTTGACAAGATGGAAAAAAGCCGCTCCTATTTGACTCATGACAATCACTAAGCCTTATTTCATGCGTAATTGAATTCAATAATTCTTGATGATGTTGTTGCACGTGGTCAAGAAGATCCAAAGAAAGTTCTGAGAAAAATTGATCATGATAACGAAGACCCTTTAACTGGACCAAACCAGGGTAAGAAGACCAAGAAAAGTAGAGCCAAAGAGTCTGAGTCATCAAAGAAATCATCTACCTCCAAAGAAACATCCACAGGTAAATTGATGCGGTCATCGTAGGACTTCTACACGAAGTTTTACAACTCCCTAGGCAGAGCACCTAATCGTTGTAGTAGTATTATAGGCAAGACTCGGGGGGTTCTTATCGTTCACAACGGGGAAAAGTTTAGAGTCTTGATCATGGTCCCAAACATAATTCTAAAGGTTAAAAAAGATTATTTTTGTGTTTTTATATTTTTATGAAAGCATAAATCATAATGTTTGAGAGGTGTTTGGTTTAGCTATTTAAACCTACCTGACAAACTAAACTAACTGGTGATACAATCAGATAAAAGAATATGTTAATATAATCATGGTAATTACTCCCAAGATTGCTTCTCCAGAGTGTTGTTGTTTGTCACCCTTGTAGATGATCTGGGTATCAATTTCTAAGTCATGAACGAATTACACGAACCCGCCGTCTACTTATTATTCCGCTAGAGCAATGCACAAGTAGGGTAGTACGAAGACTATTACAAGACACTAGGAGTACACTAAGTCATGTGAAATATATTACGAGATATCAACCAAATTAGGGCACGAAATTATGAAGACTGTTACTGATGGTATCATTTCTACACAATTATGTTTTTCTCGACATATCAAAAGCGTGCAGACAAAAGCTGGTTTTTCTAAGAACCTAACATGCACATCCATTACAAGAAATCAACAAACCACTAAGATCTACATTCTAGGTTTCGATACAATCATAAAAAAACACAATAGGATCTAGCCTAGGCATGTTAATAAAGCAAGAACAAAGATGAAATCAAACAACACTAGACAAATTGAATGATTAATAAACTTACTTGAATTAATAACATGAGTTGTGATGGAAGTATAATAGGTTTTTTAGGCCCTAAAATTATCCTTAACAGCTGCTAAACGAACTAGGGTTCGTACCCTCTTTTTATTCTAAAGTCACACACCCAAAAGCCTAATTTTGGGTTTGTATATATAGAAAAATCACTGTGACGGTGTCGCGTTTTAATCATGACGCTATCATGAAAGAGAATATTCTAGATAATGGGTTGGGTCGTGTACTCTAACGCCGTCGTGAGATCCAGTGACACCGTCTTGGTCTTCGTTGTGACGGCGTCACGTTATATTGGTGACACCGTCTCCAGCCACTGTAGAGAAATTCTTGAGCAATGTTGGTGTAGGTCTGTAGTCTTGTCTATTTCTTCTCCAAATGAGCCCAAGTCACGTGTAATTCTTCCAAATGTCTTCCAAATGCCAAATACCTAAAAAGGAACGATTAAGTACCTATTTTGGGCATAAATGCATGATTTAGGGGGTTAAACGACCCCGAAAAAATGTAGAAAATAACACCTCAATCAAATACCCCACACTTGGATTTGCTGTCCACAACAATAAGGTTTTTTCTACCTAGACAATGAACAATATAAGGGGATCATTTTAAACCTACTCTTTAAAAATATTTTACAACACAGACATTCTAGACCTCAATAAATAAAGCTCGAAAAATATATACTAACCTTACCATAAGTGTTTGGGACTCACTTTCACTCGGGTATAATAAAAAATACAAAAGTGGGAAATGAAAATCAACACTCATTACCTGTCATAGCATATAAATTACCATAGACTTGGTAAAGGATCAAACCTCTACCGCTAGGTGTAAGTATTATTCATTACTATCTAAGAGGCCTTTTAAAGGGTTGTGGGGTTAGGTGTAAGA
>BQNB010009713.1:69222-83751 GCA_026074375.1 Tanacetum coccineum
TTGGAGCAGACTGAACCATTTCTATATCACTAACTCGGGAGTGTGAAAGTCATTAGATTACGTGTTTAGTCTCAGTAAGGAAATGAAAACTAGAAATCTTTTGAGAGTATTCTGTGTGGATAGGGAGGGTTGTGCTTTGCATCACTGGGGTCCATGATGTCCAGTCTTTCAATATCAGCATCATTCATCGTGATTCTGACAACATATGTATTGACCCAATTTCATGCCTTAAGTGTATGACGGGTTCTTTCTTTTCACCCTTTTATCCTTACAATTCTCTTTATTATTCAACCCTTAAAGTGCTTTCTCGAGACTTCATGACTTAGTAACCTTGTTGGGATTATTCCAGTACAAGCTCCATCTCAGTCCGGCACTATTCCCTTATTCTCACTTTTCTCCTTTTTTTTATGTATACATATTGGACTTCTACACTAACTTGTGGATTGTCCTGTGCAGATCCCTCGGTTCTGGTTGGATTCATTGGATACTTGTACCTAACCTTACCAACCTTATATCTCCGATAAAGTAAAATGCATGGTCAGTCTTTTGGTACAGTTCTCCTCTCCATAAAACCAATTGAAAATTCAATTAAGGAACTTATGATATAAATATTAAAGTGTTTTGTACCTCGATTGTTTTTTACTTTTCAGAAACGCTCCCCCTCAAAATGTGCATCGGTATTTGAAATTGTTTAGCACGTTTGGGCAGAGTATACACACGAGTCTTAATAATCACATTTTTATTATTCACATATTTTAAACCCTTTGACATTTTGGATATCAATTGATTTAAATATGTTATAAAAATTGGGAGAAAAATGTGCCAATTATTCACAAGCCGTGTATGAAACATATTAATGCTCCCCCTCAATCGTTGAGGGTCATAGATTATTCCTACACATAATCATCAAAAGATATACTACTTAATACTTATACTGTACAAGATATATTATTCACAATAAGATAATATTGACCTTAGTGTCGGAGTGACGATGTCACTCTGTTCTGCTGATCAGTCTGTAGTCAATATCTCTTAGTCGTCCACCGACAAAGCTTTCCAGACTTTGAAAGATTCTCCTGATCTTTAGTCTTCTCTCAATCACCTCGATAAAGTCTTCACTCCTTCTTTTGTCGTCTTCAGTCCATTTCCTATTCTCCATGCCCTTATTAAACTTGAATAGCTTGAAATCTTTAACCATGAAATCCAGCTTTTCTTTGATTCTTGTCAACGTTCCATCGCTAAACTTGTGCACCTCATTTATTCTCATCATCTTCCTATTATCATCCCTGTCTCTGTAGATTACTGCTCTTGGTTTGAAGACAATGGTGTAATCTTCTTTGAAAGGAAAATCATATGCATCCTAGTTAGGTTGTTCCAGATTAAGCTTAGTTTGATAGCTCTCAATGCCCAGCTGCAAGTCTTCCACACGTTTCCTTATGACAATGTTTCTGGTCCATAAACTGACCGCGTTGTGCAAATTAACCTTGTCCTGCTTTGGTAGGTGGTCGAGCTTGCCTTGAATATGAAGGATGTTCAAGTCTTCAAAGTCATTGGGATGAAGACTTTTGAAATCCTTTTCTGAGATCTTGTACTCGTTGTAGTCAGCTCGGCGTAGAACTATCTCTCTCAAGTAGTTGTATCCGTATCTTTCATAAGTCTTGATACTGATAACACTGAGAATTCGCATATGGGATCTGACTGCATCACGATCTGAGGGCTCACTGTGTTTGTTGATGTAGAATTGCTTTCTGCTAAACCACCAGTGTGTGATACCATAAGCTGCACTTATGTCATATACTTGCTCACTTTCAATCCATAATGACGGAACTAATTCTTCAAGTCCAAAGTCTTGATAAAGAGCGGCTTTAAGCTTGGATATTGATAAAGCTCTGTTTCGTTCTTTGTCTCCTGTCAGAAGATACTCCAGATCTTTGTTGAAAAAGAATTGTGGTTGAATAGTCACCTGACCTGGAGGTCCTCCTAAGGGCAACGGATTGCTAATATCAGGAACAATCCGATGACCCTCAGGATTAACCAAATCAATCTGATTTGTGAGAAGCTTATGACATTCTTCCATCTGAAACTGAAGAGAAATGTTGTTCTCATGAAAACCTTTCACCATCATGAATGCTGGACCTTCAAGATCGGCTTTGCTGAGCTCTTCTTTTCCAATCCTTCTACAATACCATCTGATGAATGAGCCTATATCATCAATCTTGTTATGAAGCTTGTTTTCATCTGGATCTTGATGTGCTTTGGCAAATGCATTTGCCCAGTTATTGTCAGCTTCAAGTAGGTCAATTGGAGGAATGACCCATTCCAGTTCAGGAGAAGCAAGTCTTTCTTCTTCAGGTATTGGTCTGAACCATGTTGTTGTATCCAGTATCTTTGGCATATGAGCGTTATCGATGTCCTCCGGATCTGAGACATGCCCTTCATCAAAAATTGGAATGTCCTCAGTAGGTTGTTCATCCATAATCACCTTATCAGTAGGCTCTTCAACTGGATCCTTTGCTGGTGCAACTAACAGTTTTAGAACCACCTTTGATCTTATGTAACAACGCCCAATTTTATACAATATAGCAAGCGGAAGCTAATCTGGGTATTACTTCTTGGATAACAACAATCATAATCATAAAAAAGAAAACGACCCCAAAATAGACGTTAATTCAAAAGATATGTTATCATTTCATTTCAAATCAAAAGAGTTTTTACAAAGGCAGGATGTCCCCAAAAATCAGAAACATATAAATGTGAATGATAACTAGTTTTTAGGCAATATCATGTCCTTATGCCACTCCATGCCATAAGTTGCTCAATTACCTGAGATAAACATGCATAAAAAGGGTCAACACAAAGGTTGAGTGAAATTCATAGGTTTAAAATGTAATAGTTGAATACAAGTTATAGTAGAAATACTAGTATTGCAGGGACAATCATCATGGGGAACATTATTTATTGCATATAAGCTCATGACATCAATACATTAACAGGAAATCCACCGTAAGATAATGGTAGGGACAGATGTCCCCGTGGAAAAGATAACTTGCCAAGGTTACCTATTAGGACAAATATAGTGCGTTTGGCTACCCCAAGTTTTGTATACATACGGGAGCTTCACCCCCAACCACCCAATAGATCTATTTCACAATATTCGCGATCACATCGGCAATGCAAAGTAATTAAATGATTCAAATGATATGTAAATAATGACACTGCATCTACTTAGGATAATATATTTGGGTAGCATACATTTAGAAAACACTTGCATTCATGGTTTATATCAGGTATCAACGGGTTTATAAAGTATTCAAAATATTGAAATATGGGGTTATGAATTCAATTAAGCCTTTTGAAAGTAATCCACAATTGTTATACAGATAAAACCGGTATGTAAAAGAGTTTGTAACAAGCATGTATCCCCCTCGCGGGTTTATAAAACATTCAAAAGATTGAAAAGCGAGGCTGTGAACTTCACTAAGTCTTTGAAAAGTAATCACATTGTTATAAGATAAATGAGTATATAAAAGAGTTTGTAACAAAGCATGTATCCCCCTCGCGGGTTTATAAAGTATGTAAATAAGTAAAAGCGAGGCTATGAATCTCACCTGATAGGTAGATGTAATAAATATTCTGAAATCAAGCTCACGACCTAATCAAAAATCTTAACAGGGAGAGGTTGAAATAGCAAATATAGGAAACAGCCACGTCACGCAACCTAATTACATACGTTGAGATCTTGGAAGATTGGACTCTAGAACTTTAGTTTTAAGAGTTAAGAGTTTGATTGAATGAGTTTCGGAATTATTAGTAATCACACCGGTTAGCCATCATAATTCCAGAAGTCATTCATAAACGTTTTGAGGAGCTAGGGCACTTTTAAAAATTTCGTTAATAACCAACAACTCAGTCAAATGTAATACCAATGAGTGAAACTTCCTTATATGAAGCTCCTAGTATGAGATATTATAAAACGGTATTTAAGCGATGTTTAATCAATATCTGGAAATGTTAAGCATTGAGAAGCATTAAATATAAATATCAGGTCTTGTAAGGTTTTTAAACATGATTTTATACTTTTTCAAAATTTTACATTTTAGAAAGACCCTTTAGTTTGAAAAGTTGGCAAATATAACCCTTATGGTTTGCACTATTACGTGTTTGGACCTTACAAGTTTAAAAGATATACCAAGTAAACCTTGTAACTTTGAAAAGTGACATAATAACCATATAGTTTTATAACATTCATAAAATGACATTTCAGCCCCATTAAGTTTAATTTTCAGAAAGTTATGATAAATACCACCTTGTAAAGGATAATAATTACAAAACATGTCCACATTGCCATGGGCAAGTTAAATTAAACATTTTCAAAAGATATTTATAAGTTATAAAAACTAAAATAGAAGTTTAATGAAACGCAAGTATTAAAAAACGATTCGTTAGGCTAGGAAGCAAAACGGGGTTCCAAATTAAAGGGTTTCAAAAATAACGTAACACGATACGCGGGTTTTAAAGTTCAAATTCCTTCATTAATCAATAAAGTGTTTATTTTTAACATTAGTTTAAGCATGATAGGATTCGATTATAACAATATTTAATCATAATACCAATTAGTTTTAAGAAAAATGCGAAATAGGGGTTTCGGGTGTACGGTTTGATCAAAATGGAAAAATGAGCATGAATTGAGTTATGAAACTTAACAAGAGTAATTTTAGGATCATATGAAGATTAAAAAGGGTGTAGGTAGCAGAAGTAGAACATTTTCCAAAACTTTGGTTTTAAGCTTCAAACTGCAAAAATGGTGTAAATGGGTCGTTTCGGAAGTAGTTCCACTCGTAACGGCCATGTATCTTGTTTTCCCAGGGCATCAAATCTCAAAGCCTTCGCTTGCTTGGATCTTCTTAAAGTATCCAGGATCATATGGAGCAGAGAATGTTTGCTCAATTGGGTTATAGAAAGAAGAAGTGGGGGATGAGTTAGAATGAAGTATATGTGCTCCTATTTATAGTGTTAGCAACACTTAGAGGCCAAGAAACTTTGATAACCAGGTTAGGACACATGGGGGTGATGTGGAGAGGCTAGGGGATGAGTAAGGAAGGCTAGAATGCAAGGTGGAAGTGGTTCTAGACGTTTTAAGGGTGTTTGGTTTGATTATACTTGGCTGTGTTTTTGTGACGCCCACATAGTCTCGGTAAAATGGATGCCATTACAAACCGTAATTCCGTTGAAGCTCAAACCACCGAGCATAGTTTAGATATTTGATCCTCTACAACGTTTATTTTACATAATTAAGGTATCTATATAAATATTTAGAGATAATAGTCCATTTACTACAAGTTGTAAGAATTTTGGCGTACCTTTTGCATTTCCGTCTGTAACTAATTCATCAGACGTCGTATCGGTTGAATCTACCGACAAAATATCAAAAAGACATTGGGCTACAACCAATAGTTGATCCACTTAATATCCAGATCCATTGATATTTCTCAGATTTTATGTTTTTATAGACTGATCCGATTCTGAACTAGGGCTAGTTTTATTTAGGTTTTAGGGTTAAAACAGATTATGGTTTTTCTAGTTTAATTCTTGAATATTGTTGATTGAAATGATGCATGATGATAGAATATAACTGTTAATGTTTGTAATTAAGGTTTATAACAACTTATTTGAGTTTTCGGTTTGGGGTTATATGGATTAAAAACTAAGAAACGGGTTATGATTTACTATTTTGCTCGGGGTAAGGGTTTTGGAACAAAAACTTTTTGTTTTTTTTTATTATTTTTTTTAATTATTGTTTTGGTATAGAAAAAATGTGTATGAAAGCATATAAATAATATAATTAGGGTTTACACATTGACATTGAGTTGTATTAGCTTGTACAAAAGTGGTGGTGAAGAAATTGAAGGTAAAACGTCTATTTTGGAGTTCATGCTTCATGATTTGTACATTGTGCATTATAAGACTTGTACTTTACTTAGAGGGAGTTTAATATTTCAAAAGGATGATTATATTACTTGTACATTATGCTTTAGTAGCTTGTATATCACTATATATATTAACCCTTCATGAAATTAGGGTTTTAGAGAGGTATAACGAAAAACGTTTTAAAAGCCCGTTTGATACAACCGTTGCAAAATATTACAATTTACCGAATAATGTAACTTTGTATAAGAATATTATGATATTGACTTGACATTTTATGATATTTTCTTGACATATATGAAGACAGGATGACATAGATAGGTTGCGTGAGCTCGTCTACTTTAGTTATGTAAGTTACATGACATACTGAGATATTGACAATGCAAGTAATGTAATAAAGCGAAAAATTTTATTCCCGTATAATTGTGAACATATAAAATTTGTTTGAAATGAAAATTCTTGTGTTGGTTATAGTCTCCAGACCCCTTACGAGAAATCTCAACCCCGAGATTTAATTGAAAGTTATAGTGATATAATTAGGTTACTAAGCATGAATATGATCTTTATGTTAGCTAATCAAGGTCACAAGTCCACGTTTGAGCATTTATAAATTAAGTTGCGCCAAAAATTATAAAAACCATTCCTTTCATTCCACACGTCTACGTTTTATTTGACCCAAGACCACTACATCTTGGTTACCAACCAATAGAGAAATTTCGTCCAGATTCTGATAAGAAACCTTGGTGGTATGAAGTAATTCGATTAGGAAGCCTATGGGTTATGGGCCTACCAAGCATCTGCTGTGGCTCATGTGATCGCAAAGTAATCGTAAAATCATTAACCTTTAAATAGTTCCAACATCGAATAAAGTGAAAGGCTAACATCAAAGGGATAGACATTTAACAATTTGCATCCCAAGTGGTAAATGTTAAATCCAATTGACCTTATACCACTCATACAAGAGTGTTTTCATTGAACATCAGAAGCAGAAACAAACACCCCAAAAAGCATCACCGCGATCCTGGCATAAGAAATTTCAAGGCAAGAAACAGACATTTTTGTTAGAGAGAGCTACAACACTGTGAGAAGCAACAAAATGGAAAATGCCACCTCATCCATCATTAAATGCAGGAACCACAATCAACATCAACCGTCAATAAAGGACCCCCCTCCTGCAGCCCTCCACAAATAAATGACCTACATTACACACCAGACCGCCACCAACAAACACCAAAGACCCAACCCCCCAGCCGCTTACCCCACCAATTGTCCCCTGAAGAATTTACACCCTACCACGAACGTCTCCATTTATCCAATCCATCTTCACCATGAAGAAGAGACCTAAATCATTTCAATAAGATGATCATACATACGTCTTACCTAAGCAAAAAAACAACTATAAGGTAAAGTGTACAAAGATAAAGACCACTGGCAATGATATATAATATTAATGAATGTTGATTGTACTGACGCCCATAAAACGAGGAAATTAAATTAATGTTTCAAAAGGAATGAGGAAGAAATTCCTAGTTGAACATGAATAGAATAGGACGAGTTTGTAAACCACCAGATAACAAGATGTAAACGAATTATCACTTTATAATTCATGGATACCTTACCAATATGAAACACAACAAAGAGATGTATACGATAATGTTACATGTCTCGCTCAAACGAGAATCGCCACACGTGAATTATTGGTCGCCCCCCCGAACAACTAACCCCTATAGTATCAAGTCAGAATGGCCTAACTTTTTGGCAATTCATGCCACCAGCCCGAGCCCTTGGCACCCATTGTTAAAGCCTCTACCCCCAAACCACCACAAAATGTGATGATTTCCCATACTAACCAAAGGTTTCCAATAGCTGAAGGATATCTTGTCATCCCAATTTGCTGAGCTGATGGTGATCATAAGAGTTCGGCTGATATTGTTCCGGTTATTAGTCAGTGTAGTTTGTGAAAGATGCCATTGGATTGTGGAAGTGGAATAATAATGTTGTAGAATTGGGATAATTTGTTTTGTTGTTTGTTGGTGGTTGTTTCCACTATCTTCAAACTTTCCTTTTGTGATCGTTGATAGTCCATTGTTTTTTTGACTTAGCTACTTTACTGGAGTTCCGCTGTCCCCGGTGTTCTTATTGGGATTAACTATCACTTGCCATTGATGCAGCTGTGCTATTAAAGCTGAGGTAAATGCCATCATTTAATTAGTTGCCGGATCAGCTAAAGATATGCTGGTGTTTTTAGATGTTGACGTCCTTTGGGAGAGTCATTCTATCAACAAAAGATAACACGTAAAAGAAAATGACTATCACAAGTTTTGAAAGGTAAAATAATTTAAAAGAAAATGGTGATGCTTAAAAATTTCTAAAGAGAAATGCCTTATTTTTGAATTTTAAGCACTTATGGGTTTATGGTATGATTCATGAAGACGGAGATAATGATTCAATTAGTGGAAAGAGTGATAAAGAGCGATATAGTTGGAAACAATAGATACGAAATGGAGGATTGCCTTTATAAGATAAACTTAGCTCCATTTTACTGAACATAGTCCAAGATTTGACAATGCGTTTTTATTTATATACCAACACATCTCGTAGCTAGGATTAAAGTTATAAATACTTGATGATTTTTGATCCCGGTAGATGACATCCTAAAGATCTTCCTGATTTTTTTGTGACGAAGCTTGGATTTCTCAATGATTTGTTCAAATCAGTAAATTCTTATAAGCAAAGCAAATCTTATCCTTTTGCCCCTAATTGCTTCTTTTGAAGTTTTGTTTTTTTTTTTTATTTTTTGATAACCTTGAGTACGGATTTGTCTTGAGTTCGTCTTTAGTTCGTTACCATTAGTACGTTCTTCTTCCATTCTCTCAATGCGGTGAAGATGGAGTTCATCTAAATAATTCAAGATATCTTCAACTTGTTTCTCATGATGTTTCAGATACATCTTATCTGAACATTTTCCTATTTCAAATACTTGAGGTGGGGTAGAAGTAGAAACTGAGAAGGATGGTGATACCAAATTACAAGTTTGATTCCGAGATGAATTAGATAACGTAGTTGAGGAAGAAGATGAGGAACAGATTCGCTTCTTAGGTGGTAATAGTTCTTCAGGAACAAAGAAATATCGAGGATCAAATAGTAATGATGGTGGTAATACCGAAATAGCAAAAAAGTCAAAATACCTGGTGGAGTAATAGGATCTGGTGATGAAATAGGTGATTCCCTTAGCATAAAATGCTTGTACGTCCTTCAAACAAGGATTATTGTAGAAAGATGAGAATACTGGTGGGATCATATTATCTGTAGAGTTTTCCGAAGAGTTAAAAGAACTGCTTCCTGATGAAGCTGGGAAATAATCCGATGAGACCGAAGTATAGTTGAGAATATTCATAGAGGAAAAAGCATCCTCAAGATTAGAAGTAGAGTGGTTGGGGAGAAGACATGTTCTGTTTAGACAACCCCCGTCGTAAATAACATAATTTATTTATGTAATAGTATCATAGATATGTTAAATTTTACATACTTGTTCTGGAATGTAGTGACACGGAGGACTTTGATGGCTAGAAAAGAAATGTGGTTATAGTTAAGGTTTTGACCTTGTTCTCTATAACCATGGCGCTGATACCAATCTGTAACACCCCCATTTTTACAATATAGCAGCGGAAGCTAATCTGGGGTATTACTTCATGGATACAACAATCATAATCATAGAAAACGACCCAAAAAGAGACGTTTAATCAAAAGAATAAGTTTACTTCATTTCAAATCAGAGTTTTACAAAGGCATGGTCCCCCAAAATCCTGATAACCTAAAATGTGAATGAATAACAAGTTTGCCATATATTCATGTCCATGCTTAAGTGGGCCACTACGCATGCCATAATTTGCTTAATTACCCATGAGAAAACATGAATAAGAAGGGTCAACACAAAGGTTGATTGAAAATCCATAAGGTTTGAAATGAAATAGTTGAATACAAGTTATAGTAGAAATACTGTTAATTGCAGGGACAATCACATGGGGAACATTATATATTGCATCTAAGCTCATGACATCAATACATTAACAGGGAAATCACCGTAGTGATATTGGTTAGGGACCAGATGTCCCCGTGGAAAAGATAACTTGCCAATGATTACTTTATAGGAACAAATATAGTAACGATTTGGTCTACCCCAAGCATGGGTAAACAAACGGGAGCCGTCCCCCCCAATAATATTCTATTCACAAAATTCCGTTGACCGCAATGCATGAAATTAATGATCATGAAATTAAATAATGGCAACCTGGAAGCTACTTAGGCACTAATATATCTGGGTAGCATACATTTAGAAAAACACTTGCATTCAAGGTTTATATCAAGGTATCATAGGTTTATAAAGTATCAAAATACTGAAATAGGTGTTATGAATTCATTAAGCTTTGAAAGTAAATCACATGTTATAAGAGATAACGAGTATGTAAAAGAGTTTGTAACAAGCATGTATCCCCCTCGCGGGTTTATAAAGCATTCAAAAGATTTAAAAGCGAGGCTATGAACTCACTAAGTCTTTGAAAAGTAATCACATTGTTATAAGATAAATGAGTATATAAAAGAGTTTGTAACCAAGCATGTATCCCCCTCGCGGGTTTATAAAGCATGTAAATAAGTAAAAGCGAGGCTATGAATCTCACCTGATAGGTAGATGTAATAAATATTCTGAAATGAAAGCTCACGACCTTATCACAATCTTAACAGGGAAGGTTGATATAGAAAATGATAGTAAACAGCCACGTCACGCAACCTGAGTAAATATGTTGAGTCTTAGGAAGATTGTACTCTAGAACTTTAGTTTTAAGAGTTATGAGTTTGATTGAAGAGTTTGGAATTATTGTATCACCGTTCGACCATCAAATTTAGAATCATGTTCAGTAAACATTTGAGGAATAGGCAATTTATGATTACAAAAAGGGGAAGAAGACTATATGGTTTGCAGCTTATTTTAAAGTGGTGACATGTACAAGAAGATCTTATTTCAAGGGGAAGCTTTGAAGATTGTTTCATTCATGAAGATTGTTTTGTAATATCAAATAGGGGAAGATTGTTGGGATCTCAGATTTGATGATTACAAAATTACATATGCATAAATGAAGACGAATGAAACAACAAGGGATTAATATGACACTTTGGTATTCTACATATGGAAGAATTAAAAGCTGGAAGATTTCCATGAAGATAGGCATTGAAAAGTCAAAGAATATCAAAGATAAAGGAAGGTTTTAATTAGTTTTAATTAGCTTCCTAATATAATTAATTAGCTTCCTTTGTAAGCCTTAATATCCCTCTATATAAAGGGTATTAGGGTGAATAGTTTTATTATCCATCATAGTTAGATCTCTCCAATGAGAGTCTAATAGTTAGCTTTTTAGTAGTTAGTTATCTAGATAGCATAGTCGACTGATTAAAGTCGAATAGTGTATTAGTTAGTTTAGCCTCAAGGATCATTTGATCTTGGGGATATAGTTTATGAATAAAAACCTTGTTCATAACATTGATGTTCTTATTTGTTATTCCGCTGTGCTTTATATCATTCAATGTTATTATATCCTAGATGGGCAAAACGATCTATGAAGCCTACAATTAGGTTTCAACAATTGGTATCAGAGCGGGTTGCTCTTGATATCTAGGATCTACAAGGTATATATCTAATTTGTTTTTGGATGGATTTGGATCTCGGATAGATGATGAAATTATGGCTCGATTTGGGGATTATTATGAAGAGAGTTGATTATTGCTTATTTGATGTTGTAGTTGAGTTTCACAGATGCGTGTTCTTATCATACCTTTTAGCAGGAGGTAACTTGTTCGTGCTTACAATGGTGTGACGAAGACTTGACGAATCTAGCAAAGGTGTGTGATCTATAAACTTAGGGTGCTTAATGCTCACATTTGCTATCACTTGAAGGAGTTACGTTGTTGTGCTCAGTGTCTCATATAGTTGAGGATTTTGTCAAGAGATTGCGATCTACTTATATTTTGGTCTTGGTATAAGTTTGACATCACGTGGATAGTGCAAGACATAAGACACAAGTTTGGGAAATTCTACTTCTTCAACATATGGGTTATACTCATTTTTCTTCATCAATAATTACTACTTGGAGCCTACTGAGTTCGAGATTCAAGAGATGGTTAGCATACTTTCAGGGGAAGCTTATTGTTAACATGTTTAACCATCTACATGTACCACTTAAGGGGAAGTGTTCACAAGTTGCTTATCTACAGATGACCCCTATTGGATGATTACAAAAAGGGGAAGAAGATTCGTGATTTGCAGCTTATTATTTTATGTGGTGGCATGTTCAAGGAGATCTTAAGTCAAGGGGAAGCTTTGAAGATTGTTTCATTCATGGAGATTGTTTTGTAATATCAAATAGGGGAAGATTGTTGGGATCTGAGATTTGATGATTACAAAACTACATATGCTTATATGAAGATAAATGAAACAAGAAGGACTTAATATGATATGTTGGACTTTGACTAAAACATTAATGTTGATTGGAAGTTACAAAATCAACATTAATATGATATGTTGGACTTTGACTAAAACATTAATGATGATTGGAAGTTACAAAATCAACATTATGATATGTTTGACTAAGGTTTTCTTGTAAACCCTAGCCTCTCTAGTATATAAAGAGAGGTAGGGTGAATAGATTGATTATCCATCATAGTTAGATCTCTCCAATGAGAGTCTAATAGTTAGCTTTTTAGTAGTTAGTTATCTAGATAGCATAGTCGACTGATTAAAGTCGAATAGTGTGTTAGTTAGTTTAGCCTGAAGGATCATTTGATCTTGGGGATATAGTTTATGAATAAAAACCTTGTTCATAACATTGATGTTCTTATTTGTTATTCCGATGTGCTTTATATCATTCATTGTTATTATATCCTAGATGGGCAAAACGATCTATGAAGCCTACAATTAGGTTTTAACATTTCACCATCATGAATGCTGGACCTTCAAGATCGGCTTTGCTGAGCTCTTCTTTTCCAATCCTTCTACAATACCATCTAATGAATGAGCCTATATCATCAATCTTGTTATGAAGCTTGTTTTCATCTGGATCTTGATGTGCTTTGGCAAATGCATTTTGCCTAGTTATTGACAGCTTCAGGTAGGTCAATTGGAGGAATGACCCATTCTGGTTCAGGTGAAGCAGGTCTTTCTTCTTCAGGTATTGGTCTGAACCATGTTGTTGTATCCGGTACCTTTGGCATATGAGTGTTATCGGTATCCTCCGGATCTGAGACATGCCCTTCATCAGAAATTAGAATGTCCTCAGTAGGTTGTTCATCTATAATCACCTCATCAGTAGGCTCTTCAACTGGATCCTTTGCTGGTGCAGACTTACCAGTTTTAGAACCCACCTTTGGATCTTTATCCTTGGAGGATTCTTTGGTGGTGGATGGCTTCTTAGTAGACTCAGACTCTCTTGTTCTAATCCTCTTTGTTGACTTGCCCTAGTTTGATCCAGCTGGAGGGCCTTCATCATCATCGTCATCATCATCATCATCATGCTTTCTTTTATGGTCTTTAACCGTGTTTGCAACTTCCTTGTCCATGGCATTTTCATCCTCTATCAATGCTTCCATGAGAGCATGATATAATCTGTAGTTGGCAGGATTTCTGTTGGCAGATTTGTTCTTATGCATGAATTTAAAGAGAGCACTCTTTAGATTAAATTTTTCAAGTGCAGCTTTATCAGTCGACTTGATGGTATACGTTGGGTCTTGTTTCTTCTCTTTTTGTTCCCTTTTGATTCTGATAATCTCTTCTGGACTCTTTTTAGATTCTTGCTTCTTGCTTGACTCTAGAGTAGGCAGCACATAGTATTTTTCAACTAAATATGCAGTGTGTCTTTCAAGAGCCTTAAGGAGAGTATCATCAAGTTTTGTTCCTACATACTTATCAACAACTGGAGGAACATGGGATTGAATAGAAGCCAAAACAGTAGCAGAGTGATCAATCTTCTTTACTTCAGACATATCTTGTTCTAATTTCACGACTCTTAGCTGAAGGGCGATGAATGGTGTGATTTCTAGGATAGCTATGGTGATTGCTGAAGCTTCAGTGTTGATTGGTGGTGTTGTAATGGTTGTAAGGATTGGTGTTGTTTGTTGCAAAACTGGAGGTTGCTCAAAAATCTCCTCATTATGAGATAGATTAAGAAATTGATTACCATAATCAGAAGGCATAGAGAAGCTTGACGATGTCAAAGGTTGCTCAGTAGTCTCTTTCGTAATGTCTGCAGTCTTTTCAGCATCCTTCATCTCAGAGTCAGCATTTTTGCGCACATTAATCCTGTACTTGTAAATATCGTCAGAATCAGATTCAGTTTCTTCATTGTCATCCTCAGCATCTACAAAAATTGACTCATCCAGAACCCCTGGTATCTCACCAGTTCCTACCAGGCTGTCTCCCTAACATTCTCTTGCTATCCTTGAGAGCTTTCATTACGTCAGTGGCCTCTTGTTTAGCGGGAGTAAGAGTTTGAATACCCTTGAGCTTCTGGGTTGTTTTAGAAATAGCAATATCTGACCGTCTTCTTCTCGCAGGTT